>JAAAKE020095100.1:0-19722 GCA_010014785.2 Anisolabis maritima | reverse complement strand
AAACAAACAAGGATAACTTATCTTAACTGGAACGAGTAGAGCGAATTTCAATCGGGAAATATTAACGAGGAGTCCAATACTGCTTCTATTAACGGTTCAACACCAAAACAGCGTTTATCAATCAAAAAATAATGAGGGAAATTATAAAATTCGGGAGCGAGAAAATTTTCTTTGTTTATACATTGGTTGCTATAAACAAGAATTTAAAACTCGGACATTGATGATTATTGTAGTTTCAGTAATGAAAAATTGAATATATGACTGTTTAAGAGCTGATATTAAATTCATTAGTCGCTCTGTTTCTTGGTGCAGAGGTTTTGCCTCACGTATCAGAGGTCAGTGGTTCTCTTCCTGTCCTTAACGACAAAAATTTATTTATATTATATTGGTAACCAATTAATGGAATTAGAAAAAAAAAAAATTCTTTCAAATTAACGAAATTTTATTACACAAATTCGTGTGAGGCTAATATATACCAAAGAAGATTTTCCTTAAAATATGCGGCTTGTTAATAAAAATTTGATCAGTAACAGACACCGTCTTCGAATTTAACAAGAGGTCAATTTGAATGAAGCCATCAACAGGATTGAAGGTGAATTTTCCCACCCGAGGCGAACAAAATCGTTGAGATAAGCTTGTTGGGAGGAAAATCAACGTTTCTAATAAATCAATCTCACCGACTGATGTAATAGTTGGTCATCGTGTTGATAGGATATGATTACGATGAGCTTAAATAAAACCACAGCTTACAAAATTTTAGGTTGTAAAATATAGAATTTTACCGTCATAAATTGTAGGCTATTTCAGGTATGAAATAAAATTATTAATTGATAATCGGTTTATAGAATAAGAGTATTAATAATGAAGTTAATAATTATTAGTTGAATACATTTTTTTTTAATGTGTCTATATATTTGTTTTATGAAATTTTTATTATTATCCGAAACGTTTAATATTTTAGGAGTTTTATTTCGATAGAGGCTACTCTACTGGCTGACTTCCTCCCCTTTCACATTTCTCTGATCTGTATAGCCACCCATCTCATCGTGAAGTAATATATAATGAATTCGAATAATGATGAATAAAAGAAAGGAGACAGTTATATTTCTTTTATTAATCAAATATTATTGCCCATTACGAGTGCATTCGCAATCAATATTATGCCGAAGTAAAATTTTAAGAATTTTGTAAATAACTTCATGTACCACCTGATCATTAGCATTTTTATTATAAGTGATTCTATGACTTAGTTGAGACCATCTTAGAGCAAGGATAGTCAAAAAAAAATATTTAATTCCCCAAACGACATGCACGAATAAATTGCATATATAATCTATATGAGTAGTTTGGTTCCTAAAGAAATGGAAGTAGAGAGATGAAGAAACTCTCTCTCCTTAAAAGGGGGACCGGGAATGAAGTTTGTTGTGTTCCATCAGTGCCCTACACACTAGAGAGAACTAAACGGAAATAAGTTTTTTTTTTATGGTTTTGAGTTTCTATGCTTTTACTTAAAGACTTTTCACTAAAAAAAAAAAAAAATTGAAGAGTGAAGAGAGGTAAAAGGGCTCATTCATAAATTGAGCATCAGGAATTGGCCAGCAAGTCAGACACCGGCAAACAGAATGGAGTTTACCAACAGCGCCCAATGCACTCAATGCACTAGGGGAATGTTTTGTTTTTTTTTTCCATTAAGAAATTTATTTGGACATTTCTCACTTTCAATGAGTGACTTCGAGCAAGATTATATATTTATAAAAAAAAGTCTTCTTATGAAGACTTCGCTTGAATTGAAAAAAAAAATTAAATTATAAAAATGAAAATTGGATAATACTATAGTTTAATTTAAGAAAACCATAGATTCTTAGATAAAAATGTATTGGCGAAGACAAAATGGAAATATTTTTCAAATGTTTATTTTAATATTTTTTTTTAGGTAATGAGCTATTTCACCTCAATTAAATTTTCTTATTATATTAATCCATTAATTAAATGACCAATTTATTTATAGCTATATATAAAAGCTAAAATGCAAATAAAATGCAAAACTGCTTTTAAATTAATTTGTTTTTTTATTCTTATCTACTTGAGGAAAATGTAAACAAACTTCCTAATTTGTTAATTACTCCAAAACCTCAGGCGAAATTGTAATCAGTATGCAAATTCTAGCTTTCTTTTATTTTTCGTTGCATAATTTTTTTTTTTTTTTTTTTTTTTTGTTGCCCATTTATCAAATAGTTTTTTTTCTTAAATAATTTAATGAATTCTTTTGATCTAATCCGCGAGGCCTCAGGGAGAAAAAAAGTATTTTATTTACTAGATAGGAATTTCTCTCTTTCTTTCTAAGGATTTCATGAGATTTTCTTTTGAACTTAATGTATTTAATACTTTAAACAATTGAGATAACATTTAAGGAATTTTTACCAAGATTTAACCATTAACTAAATTAATGCAAATTTGATAAAACTTAAATTAATCCTATATCTTTATTTTCTTAGACGCTTTTCATCAAAATATTGCTTATTCTAAAGATTAAGGAAGTGAGAAAACCAATAACCGATGGAATGAGCTTGATCCCATTCTCAGGTGTAATTTGATAATGAATTAAGAACAATAAATTTGGCCGGATAACGGTTATCGACAAATTTATATCGCCAATGTCTAAAAGGTTTCCGATGAAAGACAAAAAAATATTCTAAAAAACATTTAGTAGTACTATGAAAGATCACTATCTAAAGTTTTAACTAGTATAGTTTGTATTTCTCAACCTTTTTTCATATTCACCCAAGAAGAAATAGAAAAAATCTTTTTTTTTTAAGAGTTTATTTTGTTTTAATCCATTTGAAAAAATTTGTTGACAATAATTGTTGAATCCAGAGTCGAATTATGCCCACCCAAACACAAAGTCATCTCACAAAAATTTTTTATCTAATACAATAAATATTCATGCTTGCAATCTTATAAGTATAGGCATTTAAACTAACTTTTACAATACACGGGAATCTAAGAGAAAAGCATTAAGAAAAAAAAAAAAATTTATTGAGAAATAGGCTATACATTTTCAAAATTAGATTCCGATGTTTTTTTTTTATTATTAATGTAATTACACATTTTAAATTCTTCGCTTAATTCTAACAGACTTCAATATTTTAATCCATTCGTAATGAAGAAGCCTTTCTTTATGTGTATAGTACTATAAGTAGGTTTAAGTGAGGCATAGTTTCCGAAATATGAAAATAGAAAAAATCTGCCATCTTTTTGAGATTCTTACTTAATTCATTTAATTTCTTCTTTTCCTCCAGCCAGTTTCACGCAATTATATTTCTCAAAACAACAACAGTAATTCATAGAACTTTATTTGGAATTTTAATTCCAGGACATTTAATTAAAAATATGGAGGAGTTGAAAAAATATAGAGATGATCTTTTACTCTATATTTCAATAATTTTCTTAAAATATTTTAGTAAAAAAAAATTTAAAAGAGACATTATGGATCTCATGACACTAAAAATAGTAAATATATATCAATCAACGTCTGAAGTCAAACAGAGAGCTTCTTGCTCTCTTCTGGATTCGATCTTTTTGCTCAAAGCGATGTCTTTTAGAAATCTATGGAAAAAGAATCCTTTGAAAAAAGAAATTTCGTTTTAGAGCTTATATTTTAATATTTAAGGGTTCTAGAGAGCATCATTGGCGATTAAAATGAAATTATTACCATTTGGGAAATGAAACTTCTAAGATTGACATGACGTGCCCTAGGGGGGCGTTTCGGAATTTATACATCACTAAAAAATAACGAAATAAAAACCCATCAATATCTCAAGAGATGTTTCTAAGAAATGTCCAATCGACTTTTGACATTACTTCTTCTAGTTCCCTCCCTGAAGAATTTTGTACTACTACAATACTGAAGCAATCAATAATAACAACAAGAACATTAAAATCTCAAAGAAATTCCGAGATATCTGTCTGAATTCGCAAAAAAATCTCAAAATGAAATTAACATTTTTTAATGATTGGATTTCGTGAAAGTCAAATAATATAATAATATAATAAAACTGTCATTTTTTTAAAAGGAAACGAATTTAATTAAGCCAGTTAAGATGAATTTTCTAAATTCCGGTTAAAAAATTTAAAAAGTTAAATTGTAACCTTTCTAAGTTAATTAATTTAAAACAACCCAGGATAAATTCTTATAAAAGGCCTTGACCAAGTAAATTTATGTAAAGAAAAATGTATTTTTTTTATAAGATATGATAGAGAGAGAGAGAAAAAAATAACATCCGAAAGAAATTAAACTTTGTTGTGATTGAAGGATTGCTTCATGGTTTGTTGTTCAAAAAAAAAAAATTACTAACAAAGCCTTTTTCTCTGAGTTTGGTTTGTATATAAATGAAGTCGTTGGGTTCATTTTTGAAAATATTACCAAAACAATACCTTTAATTATTAGATAAAGATAGAGCGTGGCATTTAACTTCCTTAAAATTTTATGAATTCAAAATATATATACCAAAATAAAATTGTAAATCTAGATATTGCACTATGATACCCTAATACCCATTTAAATATTTTAGTGCTCTGTTAATTAAGTACAGAAGTCCGATGAAGGAGAGATAAATTAATTTTTTCTTTGCATTTACTTTTTAAGAAAAGGCATTAAAAACCCACATTTATTGAAAAAGACAGATTCTCTAATTCCCCAAGCATATCTTGTACTAATAGCATAGCTTTTAACATTCCCCTAGTATCTAAAATTTCAACTTCCACTGATGGCATAATTTAGGGAGTACCTGGAAATGCCCCCATTATATATTTCCCATTTTTATCAGCGCGTCAATATTCCTAATAAATTATTCAAATGTATTTTTATTTAAAAATTTTTGTCAACATTTAATAAAATAAGTTTAAACAAATATATGTTAATCAACAACGAATAGTTTTTATTTTGTATAAGGATCAACTAATTGCATTACGTGACTTATGGAGAAAATTGAAACGTTTGAGATATATATTTTTGACCATCAAAAATGCTTTACGCATGCGTCTGACAGTTTCAAACAGTTGAAAATTGCGCTTAGAACAAACATTTTATTTTATAGATGATTTACCAAGAGAGGGGGATATTTATGATAAATTAAAAATTAATTTTAATTTTATTATAGGTATTTTTTTAAAGAAGAATCAATTAAAATAAAAATTAATAACATTTAAAATTCATTTCAAAAACAAACACCTAAGTTCGTTGATCTGAAATCTCATAAATAACAGGGTATGAATTTTCTATCCAAAAAATTCTTCTCAGAATCGAATATTAAATTATATAGGAAATGATTTAGGTCCAAGTCGAATTGATAAATAGGCGTTTAATGAAGTGGGGCTCCGCCCCTTCTTTTGGATGCAACTCTTTAGTAATAAATCATTCAATTGAAAGAAAAAGAATTTGCCGACTTCCGTTGATTTTACCAAGAACTCTTGAGAGCCAAGAAGTCTGGCGGTCCAGGGTGACCCTCTTTCAGGGGAAAGCCTTTGCTAAATCATTTTCCTATTAAGGAATATCACTCACAGGGTGTCCCACAAACACCTTATAATTAACTAATACCAACACCAATATATTAAAATTCACTAGGGAAAAAAAGTGAGTGAAAAATTAATTATTTATGATGTTGGATATGGAAGGCTCCCAACTTTTAATGACTTTTTGATAAACCCATCCTTATTTATTTATTATCAGAGCCAAAGTGTATAAAATAATAATAATTAGCAAATATGAATGATTTGTTTTGTTTTTTTAATTAATTCTAAATTTATTTCATAATGGGTTATTTTGAGGTGCATGAATTTGTTCATGTTTGATTGCTGGAAGGTAAGAAATCGAAATTTTTCGATTAATCGCTCCAAAGACTGGTTCACCATCATAAATTTAATTAATGAAAAAATATTTTAGTCGTCTTTCTTTGGGTTGATATATTTCAAGAAACCGGCCAAAAAATTACAAAGTAAGAGAAAATTTGTGAACTAGAAAATTAAATTTATAAAAATATTTGTTTCGTTAATGCGGTAAATTTTTATATTTTAATAATGAAAATTAATTTTCAAAAAAAATCATTCAAAATATAAAAAGGCAAAATTTTTTATAATTATATCCATTTCAAATTATTATTTAAAGTTATTAAAAGATGAACAAAAATAGTTTGTTTTTTTTTTTTTTTTTTTTTGATAAAATTTCAATTATAACTCATTAGAGAAGTATTAATATAAAATCAGAAAACAGATAAGGTTAGTATCTAATTGTAATTTTTTAAGTAGCAGTGTGAGTAATATGATTGTGACACACCCTATTAATAAGATCCCTTGAAAGGCCTGGCACTCGACACGTTCTTACATACGGTATTCAAAGAGATAGAGAAATTGCTTGGAGGAATGCAATGGCGATTGGCAGACAGCTTGGCGAGAGAAGAGAACTGAGGAGAAAAAACAGAGAGAGAGGGAAAGAGAGACGAGATCTCTTGACAGTTCCAATCGAGGCTATCGAGTGAGAGAAAGATTCAGCAAATGAGTGCGGAATTAATTTAGCTAAGGAAATTCCACAAAAAAAAAAATAAGAAGGAAAAAAATAATATAATTTTTTTATACCCCTATTTTCAATTCTGAAGACAATTCAATAAAATTATCCTCAATCTCATGAGATTTTTTTCCATATATAATATTTGAAAGTTTCTTCAAGCATTTATATTAAATTCTGATTTATTCAGATTTTAGGGTTCAAGTTTATATACTGCCAAAGTATTCAAGAGATTGGGAACTATATGGTCGGATGGACCATGAGAACATAATTGGAAAAACATTGTTTAAAAGTCAATGCGGAATAGCAAAATTTGTCTCTTTCCAGAATGACATCAAATTTTCGGGAAATTTTATTTTTGTAGAAATTTTTTCATATGTATAAATAAAATAATTTAGATCAGATTTTTTCAAAGGACAAATTTTTCGCAAAATATAAGTTATTAATAATTTGTAGCTTTTTAAATGAAGAGTAGAGAAATCAGCCAATTAAGATTATTTTGCTGTTAACAATTGAGTAGGGTAGGCAAATCTCAATTTAAAATTACACGTGTTGTTCAATATTTATTATATAATTGTTTAGTTATAAGAAAACAAAATGGCAATTACAAATGAAAATCACACTTGGGTGCAAAAAAATGAATTAATTTTGTTAGTATAGCAGCTAAATTTTACGATAATTGTTCATATTTATTCAAATTAATTGATATCTAATCTAATAGGTCGAAACTTAATTATAAGAGACTCGTTACTTTTGAAGATAAATTTTTTATTTCACATATACAATATATAGTCAAATTTGATTATTATTCTTGAAATAATATTTTGGTAATTTTATAGATAATTTATAAATAAATAAAATGACTTTAATTAATAACAGATAAAAAATTCTTGAGTATAATGGCAGCGAATTTCCTAAATGAATATGAAACACAAAAATGGCATAACAATCAGACCTTATAAAGAACTTAGGATTTTATTTTTAGAATGCAATTGCAAGTTCAATGACTTATATTGATTATTTATTATTATTATCATTATCGAGCATTATATTCGAATTAATTGCGTAGCTGGCATGTCTGGGCCCAATTGGAAGGGGTCACCAGGCGTGTGTCTTCGACTCCCAAGCGCGAAAGGGGCAAGGAAGCGTGGTCGGAATATTAGAACAACATCAACGATGACAACAACAACAACATGAACAATGACATCTGAAGACAATGCACACACTCCCTTCAGAGCATGTTCTCGAAAAAAAAAAATGAATTTAATTTCTTAGTAATTCACTTGTAAACAAAGAAACAAATAAACTATACAATAAACAATACATCAATATTATATGAAATTCGTTAAAATCAACAAATGAAATTTATTAAGAAATTCAAAAAGGTAAATGAATAGATTTTTATTAAATATTTATTAAGAATTTATGGAAGCGATGATGGAGAAAAGTACTATATTATCAATATAATATAAAAAAGATTTCAATCTAATTTGTAAATAAAAAATGTATATGTAACATATGACCTTTAATTATCTATTTTCAACCATATGTCAGATTGTGATAGAGAGCAATAGGCGCATGGGCACAAGTATCTAGATAGATAAGATTCTGAATTTACATTTAAATCCTATTTTTGGAAACCAATTTGAGGTCGCAATTATTATTTTAATCAGGATGTCTGAATTCTTTTTTGGAGGATTTTACCCTTTCCCGAACAGGAGTATATACTTGTACATTATGTATTAGGTAAATTTCAATTCAATTATATAGTTTATTTATGAATACTGTAGATATATATTATATTTAACTATTTGTTTCTTTTCAGAACTTAAAAAAAAAAACAAATGAAAATAAAAACGAGAAAAAATAGGTGAAAAAAAATAAAAATAAAGGTTTAAATGGAATTTTGAAAAATTTAAAATTAAAAGGTAAAAATAAGACCCCCACTCCGCTCCTTCCCTTAACCAAAATCCTGGCTAGGATTGCAAATGTTATGGATGTTTTTTTTTTATTAAAAGTAATTATGTTGGATGTCCTTATTCATATTTTACCTTTTTTTAGGAGATAGTAATATGTAATTTTCTAAGTTGCTTGTTTTTTATATATATATGTTGGTGAATGGAAAATTTTCACGTTTCCTGGAACATGATTTAACTCAATCCATTTCGATCTCTTAAATTAAGAGGATGGTTTTCCTGATTCTTTGCAGATAGCGCATTATAAAAATTACAAGAACCGGATGTCAAAAGAAAGAGAAAAAAGCCGCCAAGGCCAAATCGAATGGCCAGAGAGATAAATGGACCGTTTTGTATTTGATTAAAGATTCCCATCATTGGCATGCAAGGGAATCGCATTCGGTTGTACGTATATTGAAATCAACCGGCTGATGCATGATGCATGCAAACATCAAAGGTCAGTATTAATTCGGATCCAATTTCAAAATTATTATATTTTTTTTACAAGTCTAACTTTTAATTTGAAAGAAAGAAAGTTTCCCTTTTTCATCAGATATAGAAATGAATAGAAATCAAGGAGAAGTAATGAATAAAAAATTAAAAGTTAGGAAACAGTCGCTATTTTTTGTTTCGAATATTTTGAAAATTTTAGAGAGAGTTTGAATGTTATATGAGACAATTTTAGAATTAAAAAAAAAAAAAAACAACTAATAAATAAAATAAAGATAAAAATACCCCTCCTCATGACCGAAAGGTTAAATGTAAAAGAAGTAAGGCCAAAAGGTTAAATGTATTGACAATATTGATGACCTAAAAAGTCAAGGGATGTGAGTCGGATTCCAGGCAATTAGATGAAAATTTATTTAAACCAATTGGATGCCAAATGATATAAATAAATATAACTGGATCATGATATTGCAAATAAATATATTGTAAATTTATATCGTTTAAAGTCTATATGGCCTCAGATGCTGAGGATAGTTAACAAAAAAAAAGATATTATAAAAATCTTTAATAAAAGATGGATAGACGCTTGTCCCATAAAGAAAGTCTCATCATTCTTTCCTATATTTAAAATATTTATAAACAAAGATGACATGTTTTCTTGTTTAGGTTCAAGTTTAGAACAGTTAGAGACCGCCTTAATTTTAGAAGTTGAAAATAGTTATAAATTAAAAACATGAAAGAATTAATTTTAAATATTTTTTTAATGCCTTTTTCGACATCTGAGATCATTTAGAATGCGTATTTATTTATTTATTTATATTAATTGGTAGACAATATAAATTTTTGTCACTTAGGGTGAGAGGTGAGAAGAGGGAACCACTGACCTTTGTTACGTGAGGTGAGACTTATACCTCTACACTAAGGGACAGCGGTATTTTAATAAAACCAGTCTATGACCAACGTTTTGTCAGACAATTCAATGTCAGGAGAATGAGTTACGATTAAACAGATGAACGTCAAGCACAACTAAGTTATCTACTATTATTTGATGTTTCTTTCTATTTTTATGATACCTTTTGGAAATTTGTTCTTTCTTAAGAGATCAAGAGATTGAGAAAGATATGATTACAAGGTTATTTACATTTAATAATGATCAGTATATATACATATCAAAATATAATATGAGTTGATTTTTCATTTCAAAAAAAGCAATTTTTTTAAAAATATATCTGATTTTGCATTATAGAAGAAAGAAGAAGGAAAAAACCGTTTCGCCAGTTTTTTAAGGCTCGTTTGGCCTTGTCTTGTCCAAAGGAATGCAAAGCTCGTCTCATCCAATAAAGTTGTATTTTATCAATGGAGAACCTTCTCGAGCCTTGAATAATAATTTCTTTCGCGACCTTCGTTTGGCTAAATTTGGCAGCAGAGTTCAGGCTTGCAATTTTTTTCTATTAACTTCTTAATGCGCATATTTCAAATTTTTTTTATTCATTTTAATCCTTTTTGATCTCGAAGACATCTGGTCAACCAAACGTTATTTTTCAAAGATAATTCTTGAAATTTTATTGATTTATCGATATGTTTATGCCGACTAATTAATTACAATCGAGAAACAGAAATGATATTGACATCAATATTAATTATTATAATATATAATGAGATTAAAACGCTTAAAACAAGATGATCTTTTCATTAGAGAAAAATAAATAATAAATACATAGGTCTATTATTAATTACCAGTAAGCAACATAACATACTTTCCAGTCCTCCACTGAATCAAAAATAATAAAATCAAACTTTAAAATCTTGAAAATTTTCATATCAAATTTAAGTGACCCTATAGAAAATGTATTTAAATTGATAACATTATTCAATCAATAGAAAGAAGCAAACTGTGAATTGAAATTTTATTACTTACTAAAATTTCATAGGATTTTAACTTATTATCTATAAACTGCAGTACAAGAAGAGAACAGGTTCCAAATTTGGGCAAACTTGGAACGGTGGCACTCGAAAGGTGGTCCAGGACATCAACTCCGCTATATTGCCTTGGGAACATGCACATTCGAAGAAGTGCTGTAATTTACTGGATGCGAATGGATCTAAATCATTCAACTCCGAAATTAATCTCTGCCTTGTGGTAACGGCTGTTAAAGGAATTTTAGCCCAGAGATCCTAATTGGAAATTGTGGGTGGATTTTAATTTCTAGAATTCTTTTAAAAAAACTAAACTGTATAATTATTGCAACAAAATATGTGGGACTGTTCATTATGAAAAAGATGAATATAAAATATAAAATGATAATTGCCTTAAGACTTGGTTTTTACTAGTTAAAAATGAGTAAATAATAATTTTGTTATTATATATAGTATCCTATTTACTGGAGTGATATCTTCATAAAATTTATTAGAGAAACTTAATTTGACAGAAAAGAAACCTAGCTGAAAAGAGAAAAATTTTTAACTTAATTTTTTTATTGAAAGAAGAATAAAATGATCTAAGAAAAAAATGAATTTTCAACAAAAAAAATTACCCTGATAGAAAATAATTAAGAAATCAAATGAAGAAATCTCTCAATTATCTAAGATAATGTGTTAATTATGTTTAAAAAAAATCTATGATAAATTATATATGTTGCTTGAAGCAAGGCCATATTAGTAGTGACGCTCTCCTTTCACTAAATTTATTAGATATAAGCAATCAATTACAAAATATTTTATGTAGCATACGTATTTCAATTAAAAAATTCATTTTTTTAATACGTAATATATTATTAGTTTTATTTTATCAGGAAACGTCGAACCTTTTAATTAGTTAACAATTTTTCTCCTACCAAAGGTCAGTGGTTCGCTTCCCGTCCTCTGCGACAAAAATTTATTTATATTATATTAGCTACCAATTGGTATAAATAAATATGGACGAAGTCTAAATAGCTACAGATGCCAATAAAGACTTTAAAAAAAAAAATCGAACTTTTTTCCTTTATATTTTCTTTAATTAAGAATATCAGCTTTTTGATTTGAAAATTTTGCTGTATGTAGCGAATAACTTCTTCTAATACATCTTTATTCAAATGTAAATAGTTTCAAAGGTTATTTGTTTGGAATTTTTTTTAAAAAGTTCATAATAAGCTCTGTAATCAAATAAATCTTTCCGTTTTTGGAACCAGACAATTTATAAATCACACAAAAGTGTCTAAGTCAAAAATTCTAATTATATTAAATTGTTAGATTTTTTCATCTCCACGATATTTTAAAGATTTTTATAAATGGATCAAGTTCGCAAACAAAATCAAATCCTTGGCAAAAGAAATTTTTTGGCCCAAGTCCAAATAAGAAGCTAATAATTTTATTTTGAAAATTTTAATGAATAATTATTAATTTTGTAATTATCGTTAGATATGAGATTTTTTGTTAAAACAATCAATGGCATTTTAGAAATAAAAGCAATTTATTATAAATCATATAGCGGCGATAAAATAAAAACATTTGTTGATAGAATGGAATCGCCTGTGGAATAGGCATCCAAATTAACAAGCCATTCAAGAGCTTTTTTTAATGAATATCCCAAATTTTCATTGCAATTGAATTAAATAAGACTTATTCATTTACACATAGTTGAGCTTTCCTATGTTCCTAATTATCTCCTACCCTTGAAAATTATTGAGAAATTATTTTTCAAAAAATATAAAAATTAAGATAATATATACTTATTCCTCAAATAATATAAACTTGACAACTCTTTATATTTACATACTGACTAATAATGACCTTTTTTTATTTTAGCCACAAAGTTTCAACAAATTTATTTATAAAGAAACTCGACCTTTGGCTTCTTACTCCTTTCTCTCTTTCTATATCAACTTATCATTCAAAGTTAAATGAATTAGCGAATGAATTAATAGAATTTAAGAAAAGTCGAAAAATTTTGTAGAAATATGGTTATAGAGAAGAAAAAATAGTACTTAGGGAGCCCAAGAGTTTCATTCCCGGCGTTGAATTCCAAATGAATATATTATAATCAATATACCTCCTCGTTTTTATTTTTTATTATTTATTTTAATAATAATAAGTCAATTTTGGCTGCAATTTTGACTTTAAATCCTCATTTTATTATAAGTAATTGTCCCTTTTCAAAAAACTTTCTTTACCGCCCTGTTATTGTATGTAAGTTATTTTTTAAATCAAATAATATCAGGACCATTTAGCAATAGAAATAAAATTAGTTAAATATATATTAAATAAAGTTGTTTCGGGGAATGTCAATGGCTAGAAGCTGGTTGGCTTTAGGTCATCTTAGAGGAACTAATGAAATGATATATAAAGGATTTAATATTTCGCAAATATTTACTTAGTTAATTAATGTTTAAAATTGTTGGAATTTCATTATTTAAATTATTATTTGCTAAACAATATTTTATATAATTTTGGTAAGAAAATAGAGTTTCTTTTATTTGCTTATATTGTTTATTCAAAAAACGAAGCCCATTAGAAATTGAAAATTCCTTTAGAATCTAATGACCAGTACGTGTAGTTGAAAGTTGGTTACTTCTTTTTTTTATCTTTTGGTAACTCAGACAATTTAGATATTAATATAAATTATAAAACGATCTTTATCCTATCATATTTATTTAAATCATTTGATTTTATCAGAATGGAGATCCGAACCTACAATCTTTATGGTTTACTACTTCCTAAAAGCAAATTCCTATAAGTGTTGACATAGTCAGCAATTAAGCTTGGAGATGAACTATACTAAGTCTTCATATCAGATTACGTTAAATAATGAAAACAATTTAAAAATTTATTTTTAATTTCTCTTTAACGTTCTTCTTCTAATGAGCTTTCAAAATGTAGAATTATGTGTTACTATTTTCTAATTATTTTATTAAGTGAAGTAAAGGAATTTGAAATTAAGTGTAAATTTTTTATTTATTTGATTAAAATCCGTTCAAGGTGTGACCTTTTGAGCGTCCAAAGTTAATAAACAAATATTAACTTACGCCTGGAATGCAAAACCAACATTGTTCTAAGAGGGAAAGAGAGAGAGAGAGAGAAAGAGAGAGGCAGAATACGATGCTCAAAAAAATCTCTCGAATTAAATAAAAGAATTCCCATTATAAATAGTCCTATTATAAGGCAAATAGATTTTTTTTTTCTCTTTGTAATATGATCTATTAATGATGTTCATGGATGATATAAATTTTTTTTGGTCTGAAAAGGTTTAACAAGGTTTGAAAAATCGGATTGATACATCTCCAATTTCATGCCTTCTCTCAAATCGGCTTTTCATTCTCGTTAACAATATTCAGTCTTAAAAAATGATCTTCTAGAGTATATTTGACCCTTGGATGTTTTATTGTATATAATATATATATACACAGGGTGCATCTTAAATTGAATCGATGCATAACTGATGAAGCTATTGTGTTGGTTGTCGAACAAAGCGATCTAAATATGAAAGGAGAGAGAGAGAGGACAGAGGAAAGAAGGTCAAAAGGGTTGATGGGGGTTGAGACCTGTCATGAGAAACCATCTTTTTATATACAATATTTAGATTACAAAAAAGAAGCCGATCATTTCTATCTATTCTAATATTAATTTTTTTAAAGGACAGAAATTATCAAAATTCAACCCTCTTAGTAGTAAAGATAAAGTTTTTGTTCCATGAATGTTTTGCTTGCTGTCCTGAGCCGTAAAATTTAATTGTCTACCAATAAATATGATAGAATATGGATCGTAATATTTTTACACTTAATCGTTGATACAAACTCTCAGAAGAGAGGTGTCTTTAGGTGATGAGAATAAAATGTCACAAAGTTGCTGTTGGTTTAGGGTGTGCCTTTGAGTTACGGTGTTTTGGGTAAAGAATTTTACGGTAGTAAGTTAAAAGAATCTAATGAGATTTTTACTGTTTTGATTTTAAAGTGTTGATAAATAATAAATAATTATTCTAATACAGCTACTTTTTATTTTTCTTAATTTATTATCAATCCAAACGTTTCGGACCTATTTCGGCCATCTTCCGGTAACTAAGATAAGTCAAAAAGTATGATCGATGTAGGGGGCTGTAGGTGGCAAAAGGCTGCTCCTGCCTTCTAAATCTAAGTGAGAAAGTTGTTGAGAGAAATATCTTTATACATTTCAAAAAGAAGGAATCATCCAGGTTGATATCAGAGCCCTTACTGAAATTTTGCCAACAACTTTGGGTTATCACACTTTCTGAATATGGCCTAAATTCAAGGATGTTAGTTATTTGGATAAATAATAGATAAAAATAAAAACTAGCTGCAGTCGATTAATTATTTATATTAATTTCTTCTCAATAACAATTAACATAACTTTACGTTAAGTCTTACTTTCCCGAGTATTAAATTAAGTTTTGAAATAATTACATTTCTTAAAAGTAGCCTATATACTGTATGATAGCAAGAATTGTTGTTTGGGGGAGAGGGTCCAACTGAATTTTGAGAAAAGGGGAGGTAAATGAATCTTTTTTTTTATAATCATATTTAAATATTAAATGTCTAAATTTTTAGTAGTTTGAAAATCTTTAGCGGTAGTATATCGTTAGAAATTTCATTTCAATGAACCATATACGTGTATATTTATTCACATAAAATATTTTTATTTAAAAAATTCGGCTATGTAGGGAATGCGAACTCGGGTCACCTGTGCAGAAAGGCGACTCCTCTTTGGAGCTCTCTTAAATACAATTCACACCTTTTAAAATATTCATTTATTTATAATCATATATAGATAATAAATTGTTTTTATTATGACTCAAATGAGAATCCAATCGTAAAATATTATATATCCCAATTTATGGATAATTATTTATGTTTTCAAATTATTCTATAAGAAATAATAAATTTCTCAAATTAAATATGATTGAAAGAGTTGTCAAATTTTTTTCTTATTCTTCTAAACTCTTACGTTTCTAATTTTTTCTTGTCTTGTTTGGCGATAAATATGACAACCGTTTAAAGGCAATCAATGCTTAATGTGAGAGTGGCTCGTAATCGCAATACAATGTTTTATTAAATGTTCTGTTAGTTGGCCTTACAATGATAAAGCGGCTCATTTGGGCCATAATAATCCTTTCAATCATTTTATGAATGGATATCATTAAAAAGAATATTCAAAAAAAAAGATTAACGATAGGATTTAATAAAAAACCCTCAGGGTTTTGTTAAGTGAGGTTAAAAAAATAAGGAATCAATGAATTAAATTATTAAATAATATTATATATTGTAAGAATAAAATATTATTTTTTTTAATATATATTTATTTCCCATAATAAAAAAAATGTGTTGAAAAATGAATTAGAAAGTCTGATAATACCAATTTCCTTGTTTAAAAATAGGCATACTAAAATCGAAATTTGTTATTCGTACAGACATCAAATTTAACTAAATTGTTCTTTTTTTTTTTTTAACTTTAAATTATTTTTAGTTGAGAAAACATTTTCTCTTTTGCCAGATAATTTCGACATAATTTTTTTGGAAGTATTTTTAATGCAGTCGTATAATGAGAGGAGGCATTTTTATTCAATTCCGTAAGATCATCATATCAATACAATATCTATACATTGTACAAGTACTAGTATATTTAGAGAGTTGTCTTGATCATCATTACCCATCAAAATAGAAGGGAGCAAAGTGCAGAAGATGACAGGGCACTATTTATTGTACTAGCCCCCCCTACCCATTCCATCATTTTACGGGTACAAATATACAGAAATACAAAAACTTCTAATCCGATTGAAAAATTCTTAGAAAAAGATGAAATTATATGAAAAAAGAGAAATTTTATAAAATATTAAAAATTAAGATTGTATTAAATAGGATTTTTTTTAAAAAGTTCAAAATTTCAAATTATCATGTTTTTATAATATAATGAGAAAAAATTATTCAAATAAGGCTAGGAAATTAATTTGATAGTATAATATTATGAATGAAAAAAAAAATAGATAATTTAAAAATTTTCTTACCTAAAATTTATTACTGCCAGTTTCAAAAAGGTAAACTAGGATCGAACTCTTAAAAGATTTTTATCAATTTCTTTCCCCCAGATAGGTAGAATTCTATCTAAATCTTAAGAAACCTAACTCCCCGAGTTATAATTAGTTTCATCATTTTGAGTTTATAATGTCCTTTTCGAAAATTCTCTTGTTCAAAAATTTTAATTTATGGGAAATCTTACTATGCTTTTTTATATAGAATTTCTTGAATTAAAATATTTCTTGATTATTTAATTGAACGATCTAAAGAAGATTTGTATTGACACTTAACCAGTTAAGAAAAATTTTAATTTTAAAAAGCATAAAAAATTCTTCTTAAAGGTTAAGGTTTTTCTTAGAAGCTTTTTTGAATTAGGACCTGACATCAGAGATAAATCCAAAATAAATAAATTCTCTTATGCACAAATACCGAGACATTCCAACTTTAAAATTGAGATTTTTGCATTTATTGGCCCTAAGGACGGGAATCGACAAGTTTTCATTCAAAACGCACAATTTTTAATGCTTAAATAGTTTCACAAGTGGAAACCCTTTCTTTAATCCCTTTTCCAAGTCATAAAATTTCCGTTTAATGGATGAACGGATCTTTAAAGTATACTATTAAAATACAGTGTATTATGCAAAATATAGGCTACTAGGAAATAGGTATAATAATATCTTAATTCTGTTCCTATTCATCCAAAATAAGATGACTCACGAATACACAATCAGCGTACAATATTTAAGTTGGACGCCAATTTATGTTTTTTTCGTATCTAAGTGTTATGCCATCGTTGTTTTATTAATACCCGAATGCGTCAGCGTGTGGGTTTGCTCCTATGTGTGAGAGTATGTATGAGTTTCGTTCAAGTGTTTGCTGTATGCTGACTAACCGACAGACAAACAACTTTACCATTGGAACAGACAAACTTATCTCTCTCTCTCTCTCTCTCTCTCTCTTTTTGAAACGACCTCAACACCCAACTACTGTATTGCCATTTTATAAACAAGTCAACGGTTGAATAATTTAATGACAGATAAGACTCGTAAAATAAAAACGGCAGATGAGGAAAACATTTCGATATCGAAGTTTAAAAAGATTTCTGTTTTTTTATTATTTATTTAATATTAAATACCCAAAAAGTGACGTTTAATTCACCACTTTTTTCAAATTGTTATATTTTATTAAGAAGAAGGTATTGAAATCATATAAAAATAAAATCTAGAGATTGATTTGATAGACAAGAACTAGTTAAGGTTTTTAAAACCCCAGGTGGCATTATAAAGCCATAACTTTACTCCAAGCGATAGGGCATTCAAACTTGTTATCATTTTTCAGATTTTCTTGAATATTTTTTTTTTATATTATTGGTTATTAAATTTAAAGAAAAATTCAAATAAAAATTGCATTGATAACATTTTTGGAATTAGAAGTGCCGATCCGTGCGGGATTAAGAGCGAGGGCAGAAGAAGGATATTTGATATGATTTATTAAAGATTTTTTTTTCTAAAGAAGTGAAAACGTAAAAAATAATTTAATTATTAAAGTAGGTTATTTTTATTTATGTTGACACATCAGATTATTGAGTGTTAGCGAAATATGGTGAGGTTAGGCCCAATATAATATTTCGGCATTTTAGGAGAGCATAGCAAACCAATTTTTTAAATGAAATATTTTTTAATATGGTGTAAGCTTGGGGAGGGGGGGGGGGGGACCCTGGCTGATAAGAAAAATATATTATAAAACTAACGTTTCAGTAACCACGTCCTGAGGGATAAAATTTATTTAACATATTATAATGGCTATCAAATTATTTAAATAAATATGGATAGAGTCTAAGTGGCGCCAGATGCCGAAAAAGACTAAAAAAAAGTTTTAGTATTAGCTAGAGATGTAATTAGAAATGTTAACCAGAAATATTATAAAATGCAAGCTGAAAGTGATTGAGATTGAATTAAATAAAAAATAGTTCTATTTTTTCTTTATTTAGTTTTTTCCATTAAATTCATTAATATAATTGACCTATCTTAAATTTTTTTAACATCAATTAACTTTACTGTTATAAAGAAAACGATAAGAGAAGCAATGCTTGTGCAAATGCTCATAAAAGATTATATTTAATCGAATTGAAGAAGAAAAAAAGAATCATCTGGGATAGCAAATTTCAAATGCTATTTAATTCTTATAAAAGAGGGAAATGTCACAGATTTGATCCACTTTATAAAGATAAATATAAAGTAATGTCGAATAACTCACCAATCCTAAGGTCCATTGCGGAAAAACTGTTGCGGGAACCGAATTCACGGAAAGCTCTGAAAAAATAAGAGAAAATAAAAATTAATTTATATTCAATACTATATAAAAAGACGAGTCTGTCAATCCGTTTGTTAAATTACACAAACAAAAGAATTTTAATTAAATAAAATATTTTCTGGTGTGAAATCACATTTTGTTTAGGTATAAACCTTCATTTAGCTAACTTAATCCATTAAAAAAGTCAACATCTATTTAAAAAAAAAAAAATGGGGGAGGAACTCATGCCGGTGCCTAAAGGAAAAAAGTTTTAAAAAGAAAAAAATATATTTTAAATTATTTATTTATTATTAAATGTCTTTAAAAAAACCCATTGGTATCAGTTCGCTTTATTTGAGGGGGGGGGGGGGGGGGGGGGAGGAAGAGAGGAGGGGGGGGGGAAAAAAAAAAAGGGGGGGGGGGGGCAACCGGCTTTGTAGAATGTTCACAATTTCCAATAAAAAAA
>JAAAKE020095089.1:0-19724 GCA_010014785.2 Anisolabis maritima | reverse complement strand
CTCTTCGTTATCAACCCAACGCGTTCTCATTTGGGAGGCAGCCATCTTGGTAACCGGTCGCCTCTCTCTCTCTCTCTCTCTGCTCGTCTCTCAACCCTTTTGCTTTGGTATTTCAACTAAATATTATTAATTATTTATTTATTATTCTCTTTAGGCATTTAATATTTCAAATTCACATTATAATTTAAGAATTCCTCAATATCAGTGGAGTCGAACCTTAAATGATAATTGCAATCTTTTTTTTACTTTTATTTTTTATTTTTTGGCTCTCCAGCTAAACTGGTCCAGCTCTTCTTCAAATATAATATATCTTATACATTATCCGAGGCCCTATTACTCATATGTGAGTTTGTCACCACTGACCTATAGGTCATTTTGATCTTGATTATTAATTATTAACTTCCCTCCTGATAGAGGATATAATAATATATAATAAAATATTTTACATAAAACTAAAGAATATAATTCACAAGAAATGAGTATTTGACTTGAATTAGAAAGGAATTTTTAAAGTATTCTAAATCTCATTTAGATGGGCATAGGGCTACATACGTGTCCATACCTGTTCATGTCCTATATATAAATACTAAATAGTTGATTTAAATGATAGTTGAAGGCTAGAATGTTATTTAAGAATGAAATTAAAGTGCCAATAGGATATAAATCCAAATATAAACTTCTCTAGGATTTAGAGTATAACACCTCGAACAATAACTCATAATACCACCTTTGACCACATTTTTGAATATAACCTTTCGATAGGGATTGGGCCTTCTACAGTTTCTCAGACGTTACAAATCACAAAAATTGTCTGCGAATCCAGATTACAACAAGCGCAGATAACTCATGCGCAAAGGATATTAATATACAGTTTCTCTGAATAGAGAATATTAAAATAAAAGAGTATTTAAATTATTTCGATATCCATCGCATTACTTTCCATACATACATCATTATCACTATGTGTGTGTGTGCCTGAAAAGCTATTAAAATTTGAGGCGAAAGTAAAAAAAGGCCACCCATTTTCTCAGGATTCGTTAGGCCAATTATTTTAAAACTATGTGATAATAATTAAAACGTTTACCCCCCCCCCCTCTCCTGAGCCTCTATATCCATAGATACCATCAGTTAGATCCATACTTAATATACCAGTATCTGAAATGAAAAATTATTAATGTTAAAAGCCAAAACAATAAAAAATATCTACCCTATAAATTAGTAGATATAAAATCTTGTAAAATTATTGAAAGAATAATGACAAGTTATGACTACATATAGAAAGGACATTTAATTGGTAACATGTCACCCACGCATGCGCACTGTCAACTCCTGTATTACCATGTATAAATATAATTTTTTTTAAGGATTTTAAATCCAGCAACTAAATCCTCGGAAAGAAGATTAGCAATCGATCTTAGATCCAAGATCCTAAATTCTTCTAGCCAAGAGGATATCAATCCTGGATGGATTTAGATCGGGAAGGGTTTGAAAAATCGACTAGAAGGTGTTGTCCAGGCAAGCATACAAAGCAAGTTAAGTAAAATTCAATCCAACATGATCAGAGTAGACATAAACGCATGAAATAACATATTAATTGATTTTGTTATTTATTTTTCCAAATTAAAAACTTCTCTAGGATTTAGAGATTAACACCTCGAACAATAACTCATAATACCTTTGACGGTGTGTTAGTCTATTTTACCCTCTATCTGTTTTATATAAACAAGAAATATATACCCTAGATTGAAAAACATTATATTACGCATTCAGTTAATTTATATATATAGTCTACTTTGTTTGAGACTGGAGAGCACTCATTGATTATCCAATAATTAGCTAACATTGATTTATGTTGCCAAAATACATTAAATACGCGATATTTCATTATTACCCGAATGGAGGGTGGAGGGGGTGGGAAAAATGATGCACGACTTGGAAATCGGCCGCTGGCGGAGTGGTATGAGGGGGAGGGAGGGCGGGTTCATTTTTAAAACACCTCCCGAAAGTGTAAATCAATAAGTTAGATATTATTGAATCTATTGAGTTTTTTTTTTATCTCCCTTTCAGATACTATCAGCCGTGAGTGAGTGGCACCTTTTTTGTTTCAACCAATGAGTGGCACCTTTTTCCTTATAACGAGTTAATGTTATGCTTTTAGTTCCAAATAGACTGTAGTACCTTTTCTTGAATCATCGCTCTTTCTCCTACTCGTCTATAAATTTCCTCAAATTTATCCATATCTTCTACACTATTGAAAGGCTTTAAAGTGCATTAAATGAAGTTTATATCTTTAACGTTCGCTCACTCTCATAATAGCTCGCAATCGAACGTTCAAGAGAACGAGCGTCAACACATAGTTTTCTTGTATATCTGACGATTCTTTATCCCATTAGCTATTATCATCTTTTAATACTTTCATCGTTTCACTCAACTTTCTTTCGTAACGCCCCCCGCTCCGCCCCCCCCTCCCCCTCTTTCCTCGTTTTTGTCTTTTTCCTCTTTTTTCTTTTCATCCTTTCGATTTTTTGTATTTCTGACACTTCTTTATCCCATTAGCTTTTTTCATCTTTTAATACTTTCCCCTTTTCACTCAACTTTTTTTCCTAACCCCCCCCCCCCCCTCCTTCTTTTCTCTGTTCTGAATTTAAAGACATATTCACGTCAAAAAAATTACTTTTTCAATTTTATTATTTTCCTTCTCTCTCTCTCTCTCTCTCTCTCTTTCTCCATTCATCTTGAGATTTTCTCATAAAGAATTGTACATTATTTGATGATTGACTCAGTGAAGAAAAAAGCTTTTTTTTTTTTCTAGCATCAAAATTCGATTGAAAAGAATTTATCATCCATTCATTCTCTAGTCAAATAATAAGGCAATTCCTTTACGAATACAATAAGCCTTTTATTGTTTTTACTCTTTAAGCGAAGTATTAGAAAGTGGAAAGTTAATGTCTATGTCCAAAATGGAAATACTCGTTTTGAAGTTCTCTTAATCCAAAAAACTCATTTTTAGCAAATATTCCCTGTATGGCTCTGTACTCAAAACTTAGCGAGAACTACAAATCTTAGAACAATGAAATATTAAACATAAAATTACATGATAATATGACAGAAAGTGACACTTTATTGAAATACTTTTGATTTTCTCAAAATTCGCTTAAATGATTTAAATTTTGTATATCAATTAAATACAATAATTAAAAATTTATAAATTGTACATTTTAATTTTTGTATATGAAGCCCCTGATGAAGAATACAGCTCTTTAGTTTGTTGTCTATATTTTTATTTTTTTTAATATTTCAGAACCCCCGCCCTATGGCCGAGATGTTAAAGATACTGACAATAGAACCTTAAAAGGGTGTGAGTTCCAATGGAAATTTATTTAAACCAATTCGATACTGATTGATATAAATAAATATACCTGGATAATTTGTATCGTAATATGTACATGTATCGTTTAATATCTAAAATGGCTAGACAGAATTTCTATTAAAAGCGACCTTTGAATCAAGCACGTCTAGAGAGCATATTACTAAAAATAATTAAAATATAAAATTCCTAAAATATTAAAAATAATCGGCAAATGAAAGTTATATGGCACCAGCAGATTTTTTTTCTGTATATTAGATAAAAAGATAGGTAATAATCTTAATAAGAATGAATTATTATTACTAAATTATTTTATCTCTAATAAATGTTCTATGTTCACAGATTTTGTTTCCAACTTTATTTGTCCCAATTAAATGTGAGATATTGTCCAAATATTTTCATTTTGATTTATATGTGAAACAAAAGCGATTCTGAATAGAGAGTGAGATAACCGTTGGTGGTGGTTATTTCTTGAATTTCCATTGAGATCGCCTATCAGAATAGAAAATGGTGGGAAGCCTGCTAATTTATTTAAATCTGACATTTGATTTGTGAAAAGCAAAATGCCCTTCTTGTGCTCTAAATAAACGAGTGGTCGGTCGTGTGTCAGATAAAAGTCGCCCGGACACCGTGACAGTTTGGACACGCCCTGCTTGCCAAGGAATGGGTGGGGTGAGATACTCCACACATATACACACTTATACATCTCTCTCTCTCTCTCTCTGATGAATATTACTCATTCACGACGACATTAAAATCTATTTATTCAACAAGGATGGATTTTCCATTCATTCATTCAAGTTTATTTGCAGTTTTGCTTTTACACTAAATTTGTTTGTATAATAATAAGTTCATATATTATTATATTCATTGTTTTAAATCTATAATTTTTAAAAAAATTAAAAAGTAAGAGGTATAGCCAGGAGGAATTAAATAATATAAATTATTTAATTTTTTTATTGTTGACGTTTCGAGCAATAATCGTGCTATTATTCAAATCAATTAGTAAAATTCGAACCACTAGTTAATTAAAATTTAATTGTTTTGAAGATGGGCACTATTAGTATCGATAAAAATTAAATAATTGTATTATTTATCATCTCACTGGACCCTCTTTGATATCTATTTTACCTAAATTGTGTCCTTTCATATGTTCTTAAGCCAGTGTGCAATTAATTTTTATTATTTAAAAAGAAGTGCCCTGTCCTTGGTATGGAGGCAGAGGTCTCGCCTCTCGTACCAAAGGTCAGTGGTTCGCTTCCCATCCTTAGCGACTAAAATTTATTTATATTATATTGTCAATTAATATAAATAAATAAGAATGGAGTTTATATGGCTTCAGATGCCAAAAAAAAAACCTTAAAAAAAAAGAAGTAAAATTGAAAAATATAGACTTTTTTTTAGACCCCCTATATGATTTTAAAAATAAAACAAACCTAAAAATCCATCCGAAAATTATTTATTAATTTTTTTAAGTCTTTTTCGGCATATAGACTCCGTTCTTATTTATTTAAATTAATTGATAGCCAATTAATTTAAATAAATTTTTGTCGCTCAGGACGGGAAGCGAACCCCTGACCTTTGGTACGTGAAGCAAGACCTTTACCTCTGTACCAAAGAATAGGGCTTCGGAAAATTATATACATATTTAAATAAAAACCATGAAATCATTAAAGTAGTTTCTGAGTCCATGCGTTACAAAAGGGAATTAAAATTATTAAATTTCATAATAATCTAGTCATAAAATGTTAGCCATGACAGACTGATTGTTGTATGATGATGACGTTACAATCATAGTCTGCGAGCAGAGTTTTACATTTATTTCTAAAAGTAATGTTAGGTTAATTAATAAAAAAAAAAAGGAAAAACATCGGGGATCTACTTGTAATCATATATATGTATATATATATATATATTAAATTTCATTTATTTAAAATTTGTTCGGTTTAAAAATTGAGTACAACCGGGAACCTGAGCCTCCCACTTCATTTGTGAAAAATTAGTAATTAGAAAAATTAATTAATTTTAATTACTCGATCCCAATACTTGTTAAAAGATTTTGTTTGGCCTTTTTTTTTGTCAATTTCTAAATTTTATTTGCTTTTTTATTTTATTTATTTATTTAAGAACTCGACTTTTCCAGGTTTTCTCGCTCTCCGTTCGCCTCCCCCCTACCTCCTCTCTCTCCTTGTTGAGCCAGTGAATTAAACATAAGCAACCATATAAGAAGAATGGTATCGTTGTTTGCCTACTCTCAGGCGCTACTGTTAAAAGTTATTAGGGATTGCGGAATTAGGTCACTGTCCACTTTACACTGTATTCTTTCTATTATTTCTGATTGTAAAGTTTATTTATTGCTGAATCTATTAGAATTTTTGGTATTTCTCTAACATTTATTTTACTTTGATTTTGGGCTATAATAAATAATGGATCTGTTAAAGCAAGGATTTCACAAACTTTTACTGCACCACCCTGCCATGGAAGCAACTCGCTTTTTTTCGAAATTTATTTTCACTTCGAACTAATTTTTATCATGAGATTTGTTATATAATATACTGGGGAAGTGAGTTTTGTTATGCTCAAGTGTCCTAAAGCGTAAAGTAAGCACATCGATGCCCCGAACAAGCTGGAGATCCTGGGTTTGACTACCGGAGGCCGTATGGTCACTCGATCCACCAGCAAAAATAAATAAATAAATAAATAAATCTTATATCTTATGTATAGCCGGCGTTTTTATACAGAACCCTTGGTTGAAGGGTTAAATAATAAAGGCAATATTTTTTTAAAAATTTTGTTGATTTATTTGTCTGCCTTTTGACAATAAATACTAATTAAAATAATAAAAGAATATGCGACGACAAAAGGTTTGAAATTTCCACCCCCTCCTAAGAGAGGAGAGAATGAATGACGTAGAGGAAGGAAATCCGGATCAGAATGAGACCGTTACAAACAAGATCAATGGAACCGAGGTTGACAAACACGTCTCTTTCAACAGATTGGATTATCTTTTGGTGTGGCAATCCAAGCCAACTTGTCTCGTCCTTATTGATAAAAGGCTGCTAAATAATTGCTTGGAATCCCATTAAGTTGACACCAACCATGTTGTGATTAGTATAATGTTATTAATTAGCTTACCAACGAGGTAGAAAACATTAATTTCATCATTATCTAATGAAACGAGAGAGAAAAAACAATATGGAACAGGAGGAGTTTTCCTTATGATGTATTTTCAGGAAAAACTTTACTCAAAAGAATTACTATCGGTCTAAATTTAACTGCGTTTGCTTTTGTGACTCTAAGACCGGTGATGTTTGTTTTTTAGTAAAATGAACTTAAAGCCAAAATTTCTTTGATTCATCGATAAAATTCAATATTTCACAGAGATCGTGAACAACAAAAACATAACACAACTAACTTCTCATTAATAACTAAACAAATAAATATCTTTTTTTTTTAAATAAAAAATTAAAAGGAATTTGATATAAAAAATGCGCAGTATAAGATATTTTTATTTACCCTTTAATGAGGGCGTTTTGATAGCGATTCTATCTTCATCATAACCGGTCAACCAGGCGGTTATTCTTATTATTATACATTATGATTTCGCTCAATAAGCCCTGCAATCTAACTTTTAGTCAGCAAGATTTTTAAGTAAAAAACTGAAAAAGTCCTGATGAATTAAGAATCGCTGTCAAAACGTCATCATTAAAACATAAATAAAAATATTTTAATACAAAGGCTGCTCATTTTTTCTATTAAATCCCTGAAAAAAAAATTCCAGCTTAATATTCGTATATAATTAAACATGAAGGTAGATCATCATTTAGTAGAAGAGTAGATCTCGATAACAAACAAGCTGGCCAGGTCTAGTCTAGGCTATCACGACTGGTGAAAAATATAAATATCTATTTGCTTCTGAAAATGGCCTAGACGGACCGAAACGTTACACTGGAAGGAAATTGGTATGAATTAGAATTGGTCTTGATTAATTGATTCCATCATATAAAATCATTTTACAGCCAAAAAGACATCCCATCCTCTTTCATATAGTCCTTTTTTCTTTGTTCTATCTCTTTATAGTAAACCCTTGCAGAACCCGGCGGTTGCGTCATTAATACATTGAGCGCACGGCAAAATCGTGTTCCACAAAGTTCAAATTAAGAAAGTAGGTATAATTTAAACAAATTTGTTGTAATTAAAAGGGGAAAATAAAAACAAATATTAATTTTTCCGCATAACTTTTATTACTATAAAACTTTAGATTTTTCTCCAAAAAGCCAGTTCCTTAAGGTTTTTACTCTCCTTTAATAACCGAAATATAACATACTTTATATATAGAAAGATCTAGTAATCTCCGTTATTAAGGGAAAGTATAAAACTTAAAGAGGTGGCTTTTTGGAGAAAAATCGAGTCTCATAGCAATACAATAAGCTCTTGCCGAACTCGTTATCTTGTTTCTATTTAATTTGTTCAACACTAGAATTTCATTCATACTCGATACTCTGCAAATAAATAATAAAAATCATTTCAATTAACATTTGTTTCATATACTCTATATAAAATAGAAAGGTCTAGTAATCTTATTTTTTCTCTATGTGTACTTGGAATCCCACTAACTCGCTATCTTGATAATATTTACAGGATAGGAGGAGCCAGCTGGCAAATATTTTATATTATTTATATTAATTGGTAGTTAATATAATATAAATAGATTTTTGGCGCTCAGAATGTAAAACGAAACGCTAACCGTGGAATATGAAGCGAGACATCTACATCTGCTTCAAGAGTCAGGAGAACAATTTTGTTGGAATAATAAAGAAGAAATATAATAGATTTTTTGATTAGCTTTAGCAATATTTTTTTTAAAATTCTTCCTGTCATAGATATTTATTATTAAATACATAGTATAAAATAAAATGATTTTAGTTAAAATACAATGTTGTATAAATATGAATAAAAAAAATAACAAAAAAAGTTAATTCAGATCAATATAGTCTCCCCCGGTGGCCGAGAGGTTAAAGATACTGACATTGTCAATATTGATAACCTTAAAAGCCAAGGGTTGTGGGTTCGGATCCCAGGCACTAGGATGAAAATTTATTTAAATCATTTGGATACCAATTGATAAAAATAAATATGCCTGGATAATTAGTATCGTAAAAACAATTATATAACGTTTAATGTCTATATGGCCTCAGATGCCGAAAAGACAAAAAAAAAATATAGTTACAAAAATAAATCAAATTAAAAAATGTATAAAACACAAAAAATTCAAGAAAGTAATTTTATATTTATTCACAATACGAATTATACTGACATATTTATTTATTTATAACAATTGTTTTAAATAAATTTTCATCAAACTCACAGTTCTTGTCTTTATCATTATTGACAATGTCAATACTTCTAACTTCTCAGCCAAGTGGTGGAAGTTTTTGAAATATTATTACAAACATACACAGAGACAACATTCTAAAAATGCCCTCAGGAGGTCTCAAAACACATTTTGATTTTGTAAGTTCAATTTCGAATTTTTTTTTTTATCAACACATTATATATTAACTTATCCTTCGGCTAGTCGGCAAAGTTAAAAATAATTTTTCTTAAAAAAGAAAAAAAATCTGAGTGTATAAAAAATATATATCGATTTTTTTCGATTTATCAGAAAGAAAAAGAAGAAAGAGAAGGGGAGATATTATGACATTGCTTGATAAAATTCAAAATCGAGTTATTATGGTCAGCAACCATGATATCAACTTGGAATGTTTGCAAATGGTTTTCTTCTTCATCTTGAGTTCAAAGGCCGGGTGGGTGTACATTTCCTGGGGTATCATGTATACCTCATAGCCCCTATAAATATTCGTAAGATGATCGGTCCTCTCTCTCTTGAGAGTCCCTTAAGAGCACCATATTGGGGTCGGGGTGGTGGTCGTTTCCTCCGGGGCTCAAAACGCCGACTCCCAGCCAACTGATCCGGTTATATATTTCAGTTGCAATGCATTTCTAAAGAGACATGATTTAAATATTTTCATTTTTGATAAATAACATTCTACCCAAGGCGATGCGATACAATATAAACTATCGTCATAAATAAATCTCAGTTAAAGTTAGGATAATCACGTTTCTTTAAAGAGGATGGAGACGGACATAAACTACTTTTTTATATCAACTGATAGGGTTTTGTTTGAAATAGGTAGTGGTTCTCAAATATCGTCCCATAGTCAACATTTCGTTTAAGGTAAAACATTTTTGCGAGATGAATTTGAGGTTGGTTGGGCATATTCGCGCCTCCTGGACTCGAACAAGATATTCCACTTTCGTGGCGGATGAACGCCCAGGATAAAATAATAAAATAATTATTCGTTTATCTGTAACACAAAAGAGTCATCGTCCCAAAAACCCCATGTCGTTAAGCTCGCGACTAGTAGAAATAATAAATTCCAGTCTTTTGGAGACTCCCTTTTACTATTTTCCCTAAAACTTACAATCTCCGATCTTTCATATCCTTTTAAAATCCCCACTCTCTTTTACTTCTGTTCTTCCAGGTTGCATGAGTCCACTGGTTATTATAGCACAGAAGGGCCTTATGTTTCCAAATAAAAACAATTCATTAACAGCACAATTGATCCTCGAATCGGTATGACCTGGGAAAACAAGAGTGTTATAGTTAATAAATAAATTATTTTATTATATACAACGTTTCGACTTTTACATCTAGTATGTAAAATGTATGACTCCATGATGTAGCCTTGCGTTGAGAAATAAATGAAAAACAAATCTCTACACAAACTTTCTTTTTCAGATTCTAATAAGAATTGTTTTTCATTCCTGATGAGTGGTTCTTAAACTTTTCAACTGCTAATATCCCTTGAGTTTTCAGAATTTATTCCGGCAACCGGAGAAAAGGGGAATAGTCCCCAAGATCATACTTGTTAAGCAAGGTAAAGCATCGTTGACTCCCAGGTAGGTAGCCCCGAGTGAGGAGAGTGTAGAACGTCAGGTGGTAGCAAAAGATAAGTGATCTTTCTTTTTAATATATTATTTAAAATCAGCAGCCAAAATTGACTAAAAATTTAATTAAAAAAAAATTACTAAAATTACAAAATGTTTTTTGATTATTTCCAGGAATGGGCGCGCCTCCGATTCTCAAAGAATATTTTATTTAACATTTGACGCCGATGTTAAGACTATGTAATAGGTAATCAATGATTTTAAAAAAATCTTTCTGGCATCTGAGACTATCTAGACCATTAAATGGTGGCTAATATATAAATTTTGTCGCTCAGGATGGAAAGCGTCCACTGACCTTTGATACGTGAAGCGAGACTTCTACCTCAGCTCCGAAGGTCAAGGCCAAAATTAATTTGAAAGTAATATAAAATAGATTTTATATTCAGGCGTCTGCGTGTTAAGAGTTGGCGATAGGGCACTAGCGTATTCACAAGGGGAATGAATATAATTTATATATATATATAATAATAGTCGAAAGTTTCCGCTGATGGATTTAAAGTCGTATATTTCTTATAATATAAATCGCATCTGATTATACTAAGCATCATTTGATAGGTGACGTTTCATAGATCATTCTAGAAGAAAATGGTTGAAATTTATTTTGTTATAAGTTATTCCCTTTTCAGAAATTCGATACATTTTGAAATTCCATTTCAAAAAAGGAAAGAACGCAACTCGTATCATCATTATCAAATTTTTACAATTTCCCAGGCAATCCGATGAAAATTTATTTAAATCAATTGGATAACAAATGGTATAAATAAAAATGCCTGGATTACATATATCGTAAATAAATGTATTATATATCGTTTAATGTCTATATAGCCTCAGATGCCGAAAAGGCTTAAAAAATAAAATAAAAATATTAAATGTAAACAAATCCTCAAGTATGCCTTGTATTGAGACATTGGATCCCACCACAATAGAGCCCTCAGACAACTTTACGAAGAGGAGTTGCTGTGACACCCCGCCCTATGGAAGGTATGTAAAGGATTCAATGAAGCACTCTTCGAAAGGAGTAGGCCTAGCATAGATTAGGTTGAATAAAAGGGACCGGATAGAATTAGATATGGAGAGAGTTAGGAAGCTAAAAGGAGGCGGAGGAGTTACAATAACTTCACGGGATGTGCCGTGGATGGCTACGGCCAGAAGTCGGATGGGTATGAATTGAGAGCATCACGGGAAAATAAACGGGAATTCCGGTAGGTGGGCCTACTCGGTCTAAATGAAAATGAAAAAATTTTTGTTTTGGGAAAAAAAAAGCAGATAATAAATTTAATCCGACTGACTCCTTAGCTCTATAATAAAAAAAGATATTTTCGTGTTATTTAGTTAATTATTATTAAAATAAAAACAAACAAAAATAAAAAAAAAATAAAAATCCCGAAATTCATTTTTAATTTCTTCAAAATTTTTTAAAATTCATTTTTAATATTATTTTAATAGAAATTCTCGGCCATCTTATACACCTCTCTGCTCATCCTTGCTCCGAGATGTGAAGGCAAGTCAATGCGTGTTCCTATTGCGTCATCACATAATCAAGGTATATTTTACCATCGTTTCTTATTTATTAATTGCAACTAGAATAAATTACATACATATTTATCAACATTTTTTATCTATTAATTATTTATAATATATTTTTATAGTATAATAGAAGTGAAGAGGTTATCATGGCATTTTACTCACTCAGCAAATAACAAAATATTTTATTATTTATCTGTTTATATTTAATTTTTTATACATATTAATTTATTATTTTCTTACCAAAAAATCTTGCTTAAATTGTATTTATTTTCCAGATAGGAGATGAGTTTCATAATTTCACATTTGGCCTCACAATCTCTATTTTTAAAGGTATGATTTTTTATTATTTCTTTATTAATTATCTAAAATTAAAAAAAAACACATGAAAAAATAATATAAAATTTAATTATATCTTAAAATATTAAAATATAGATGATGATGCTACTTATAAGATGTTTTTAGGATGAAAAATTTTCTCATTCAGTGTTGACTCACACCATATTGGCCTCCTTTCATTTAAATTAATAAAATCATTAGTAATTTATAAAACTGTTTTTAAATTTATCTTTATATTTGATATCTTAATAATCAGTGTCCTTTCTGTTAATGAGTGAACGAGTTTTGTATGAAACACTGAATAAGAAAGTTATTTAAATTTTTTCCTGGTTGATTGTTCCTTATTATCTCATTATTAATTAAATCTTAAAATGCATTCTCTGCAAATAACAAATTTTCTATTTATTATTATCATTTCATTTAATAATAATAAATAGAATTGTTATTTGTAGAGAATACAATTAAGATTTAATTATTAATAATAATAATAATAGGTAATAAGTATATATATATAAAAATATATAAATAGATCTGCCAAACATTACAAGAAAATAATTCTATCTCATTTTGACTAAATTTAAAGTTAAATTAAAAATTAAAAAAAAATATATATAACAAAACTTAAATTTAAATTTAAAAAAAAAAAAACAAATATTAAAGATTAATTTATAGAAAATAAATTTTTAAAAATCGTAGTAATATAATAGTATAACAAATATTTTAAGTTGATAATAATTTAATAGTAATTTTTAAATTTTTCTATAAATTAAACGTTACTCTAAAATTTAAATGGGTTTATGTTATCTAATTTTTTAAATATTGAATCTCTTATCAAAATGTATTTGTTTTGAATATATATACATATTATTATATATATTTTTGATATATAACGGTTTAATTTTATATTCTATTATTAACAAAACGAATAATCCTTTTAATAGAAAATTTTTTTTACAAATTTTAAAATAGAAATCAAACTCGGATAACCTTAACGTGAACTAAAATTCCCTCTCCACTTTTTCCTTTTCACTAGTTTGCTTGTATATATATACAGAGACAAGAGTTCTTCGTTCGATGATTTAATTAGAGTGGAATGATCTTTGAATTTCTGCTATTCACGATAGGATTTCATTTCATCTTTTGTTAATTATCTGAAATCAATGAAAATATAACTTAAAAAAAAATGTGAAAAAAATTAATTTATATCAAGAAGAATATTAAACATTAATATTATTTTTTCAGCATGAGGAAAAAAGTGAATTGAGAAATGAGTCTATAATATAATTATAACCTTATATTTCAAAGAAACACAGAGATAAGCTTCCTTCAATAGACGATTAATACATATGCATTCAATATAAAAAAAGAATTCACTTATTTAATCAAGTTCCTTTTTTGGGTATCTGGAAATATCTTTTTATTTCATCTGATATATTATTAATACGAATTCCTTTCTATTATATTTTTGTGTAGTGATCCTGTCAAAATATATTATCTGAAAATAAACTGATGGGACTTCAAAAAAATGGGCAATATCAAAAAATGTGTATCGGAATGAGGACACACGTGTAGAGAGCAAATTTGACTGAACAAATCTTTATAAATTGTATAAATAAGCTTCAGACTTAAAGATCTCAATTTGAACATCTTTTTGGTTCAGATCCGTCTACAGAAAATACTTAGGTCATGTTTTCTCTTTTACCAAGTTAAAATTAAATTGATTATTATTATCAAGAAAGTAACAAACGTTAGCTATTTTTTGTAGGCAGATCTTTACATTATATATATATTATTATGTTCAATTCATTTTTGAGATATATAATGTCTAAAACTTAAATAAAGATATTTAAACACCATAAGAATTTGAGAAAAAAATAATTATATTCAAATATATTAATATAATTACCTTGATTATTTTAAATAGATTATTTAAAAAAAAAAAAAGAATTACGTTAACTAACTTCATAGATTCTTGGTTGTTTATTTTATATCATTCATATTTAATTAAAGCTTTTGGAAAACAGGGAATTCTATGATAATATATCTCTGTTTAAAATAATTTTGTCAATGACATTGACATGATCATTGAGGTTATTGAGATGATTGCCTTATGGATAATACCAACATTAAATAAATAAAATAACTGACACATAATAAAACATTACAAGACCTATATTTAAACATATATGTAATTAAATATAAAATTTAGGCGAGCATTAGTTTGAATATCTGAATGTTTTTGCCAAACATCCGTGATATTAGCTAAACTAACTTTTAAAAGAAAAGTGCGCATGCGTGGGGAAGAAATCTTTCCCTTCCAATGCAATTCTTAAACAGTTCAATTTGATTATCCATTTAAAATAAATGAAGTTAATTTTTTTTAATTCAGTGCTAATGGGTCTGGGGGTAGTTTCTTCTCTTTTAGTCGCGGCTCTGTCCAAAGTATTGCTCGTCTTGAAGTAGTTGAGCTATATTAAGGATTATGTCATCCTCTTGACAACACCAAAACATATATACAACTTTTTAAAGAATTTTTTTGTGAGGGAGACTACCCCAACCCCCTCTTATTAGTAACTGAAAATATACATTTAAAACAAGCCGATCTGACTAAGGCTAAGCCGAACCATTTACTAACAAATAATAGTGGAATTCATCGATAATGTTCCTTCTGTTTCTGGGTCATCCTTGTTGCTCCTCTACGTTGTCATACGCAGTCTTAACTACACTAGTTTGGCTCACTATATATTCAAAACAACCAGTCAAACTTTTCAATTATTATAATAAAAAAAACCTTAATTTATCTTAAATACGCTTTCAACATTGTTTATGAAGTGCAATTTATATTGGATAGGAAAATTTTCGCCGCTGTTGACGCATGCGCAACGAAGGGTCTTTTTAATTTTAACTATATATTATGGACAAAATGAAGTTGGTTACAATTGGTTAACGCGTTCGCCAACAACTCACTCAAAATAAAAGATATGCTTTAGAGAAAAGTGACATTTCTTTATAAATATCAGAGAGATGGTCCCTGACAACTCTTTATCTCCTCAGTTATCAAATCAATTCGGTTTTCGCTTATAAAACCAAACCTTATAAGGATACTTTCTTTACACTCAACTTTTTTTTTTTTGTCAAAACCCCAGCTACTGTTTAAAGACATATTCATCTCAAAATTAAATTTTTTTTAACTTTCCTACCTTTTTTTTTCATTTCAAAGATTCAAAAAAAAAAAAAAAAAAAAACCGGGAAACAAACTTACCTTTTCAAGAAATTTACATTTCCGATTTAAATATCAACGAAATTGAACTTTTTCATTAAAGTTAAAACAAAATTTACTTCTCATTAAAAGTTTTTCTAAAGTAATCTATTTATGTATATGTATATAGCGGATGGGAATAAAAAATAGTCAAGTTATCTCATTGGTGGTGTTTGATTGGGGGAGTAAGATGAGTACGTGGGTGGTTGGGGACAATCCTCTTGTGACAGAGCAAGCAAGACTAAAAGTGTGTTTGGTATCCGGAGATGTTGCGGTGAATAGAAATGAGGATTGTGCACTGGTGACAATCAGCGTTTTATAGTCGTAGCGAGGATCGTAAACCAATTGTGCGAGGAGGGGAGCACCTCAGTATAGTATACCAAGTATAATCTTCCCCCAGGGGATGCTTCTCGTCTCTCTTTCGTCAAAAGTCCTCCCTATTTTTAGTTGAGGGTTGAAACATACATGATCTGGACATGGGGAAAAGTTAAAAAAACCTTCTTTATTGGTTTTAAATACAAATTAGAAAAATTTTTTTTTTTTTTTTTGTAAATGGAAACATATGACCATGCAACCAGGAAGAACAGGAGTAAGAGAGAGTGGGTACTTTTAAAAGGTGCTTTTTGAGGTTGTATTTGAGATTGTACGTTTTAGTGAAGATAGAGGCAGCGGGATTCGGAAGTCATTCGGAGGTCATGGGGATAAAGGAAAGCACTAATTCACGTTTAACGACGCAACCAAAACAATTTTTGGACATTTTTATAGTATCTAAAAAAAAAAAAAAAAAAAAAGAAAATGGAATATCCAATTCCTATTTCTTTACACATAGGGACTATTAAGTAAAAACTTGATGTTCAGAGCTTCTTTCTCTCGAGAACTCTCCTACCATATTTTTTTCTTAAGTCTTTTTTGGAGGCCATTTAGATCCTTATTTATTTATATTAATTGGTGGTTATAATATAAATAAATTTTTCTTGCTCAGGACGAGAAGCACACCACTGACCTTTGATACATAAGGGGAAACTACTAGGATATGCATCGGCGGTAGGCAGCAGCCACATAAAAGCCTTTCTAAATATTTCCTTCAAATCTTAGACGTTTCGGACAACTCTTTGATCCATCATCAGTCATACGCAATAATAAAGAATACAATATAATTATTGTTGACATAATTTGTGTAATTACATAAAAATTATTAGAGAACCCACGTTTTTCAAGAGGTAGTCACAAGGCGAATATAATGATTTATTTTGTAATGTAATTTTTAATTATGTATTCTTCTATTGTCTTGTGTGCTGTGTGCTGACTTTATTAAGAGATACAATTAAATGATTTCCCAAATATAGCTCGAATTAATTTTATTAAAAATTTAGTCGATGTCTAAAAATAACATTTCTTTTCATATCATATTAAAATATATAAAAATACAAGAATTTTTTTTTATAAAAATATTAATATTATTCGTGTTAACAATACTATCTTTATTTCCATTGTTCAGGTGATTCACCTCTTTTCCATTCGGTCTGCTAAATATTTTTATGTAATTACACAAATTATGCCAATTATATTGTATAGCATAGCACTGATGATGGACGAATAAAGAGTAGTCCAAACATCTCAATTTTAGAGATAAGAAAGGCTTTTTTTTGGCTGCTTAGCGTTAATTCTATATACAATTACAATTATCTTTATTTAATTAATATTTATATTTGGCTTATCACCTTGATATTTAATTATAATATTACGCCCATGATCTAAACCCACTTCTCGAGATCTTAAGGATAAATAAATCCAAGAGCAAAGCTTAAAATTTAATTATATAATATTATATTGTAATAATAAAAGCGAATGAATCTGAGTGTCTTGATCTTTGATCCGTTGATGTGGGATGGTAGGTCTTTCTTTTTTTTTTTCGGTCTTTTGTGCTCTGGCCATTGTATCTAGTTCACTGACTGCAAGGCGCCCCCGCCCCCCCCCCTACATGCAATCCAATCTCACAATAATAATATCAACTATTTGGTGAGAGCGACACAAAATACAATATTGCTTTCCTCGAATTCCCATTCAAAAGTCAAAAAAAAAAAAAGAATGCAACTGACATTCCATTCTATCTATTTTCTTATTCTTTTTAAATAATAAAAAAAAAGTTTGAATGTATTCATTATTTTTAATTTAGAGAAAGAGAGAGAGAAAGAAAAAAACTTGAAGAGGAGAGTAAGAGAGAGAAAGACATCAGTTATTTAAAAATCCGCCACAAAAACTTTTTAACCATTTATTTTTAACTTAAAGTTTGTTATTTGATTATTAATTGTTCTTTTTTCTACTTTTTTTTTTTTTTTTTTTTTTTTTAAAAGTAATTTTTCGTATTAATAATTTTGCTCCTGTACCTGTTTTTTTTTGTCTTTTTCGGCATCTGAGGCCATTTAGACTCCGTTCTTATTTATTTCAGTTAATTGGTAGCCAATACAATATAAATAAATTTTTCTCACTCAGGACGGGAAGCGAACTACTGACTTTTAATACGTAAGGCGAGATCTCGGGACAAGGCTTTGAATAAGGTTACCACGTCCTAAAAATAAAAAAAAAATTTTTTATAGATAGAATGAGTATTTATTATTTTTACCTCGTTTTTGTTGGAAGACGCTTAGGTAATCCTTACCTTTCTCAATCTTCTGATTCTGCTTTCCAAAACTCAGAGTACAACACATTCTTCTATCGTTGCTTACTTCAGTCAAGTGTACATTTAGAGCGGATCATAACTATACTAATTTAATGCGAATGAATTATCACGTGACATAAAAAGTAGAGAAATGTAATTGTACTTGCACTTGTATTTTAAATGAGATGAGCGTGACATCATGTCGAGCAAGCAAGATTACATTGTAATTGAAAACCATTAGAAAATTTTCGATGTGGTGCTGAGTTTTCTCAAAAATATTTAATCAAAAATCGATATTTAAGAGTTTTCAAACTTTTCTATATTAATCCAAAATTAGGGGGCTGGTCAACTATGCCACAATCTGGGCGCGAAAATATTTTTAGGGTCCTCTCCAAAAAAATATAAATAATTATATATTTCATATATGCTGCTTTTTTGGAAGTTCTTTTAAACCCATACCAACATAAGAAAGTTCATTATTTTGTTACTGAATTCTTTACTCTGTCACTGCATGTTTTCATTTATTGTTAGTACACATTTTGGAAAGCACCAGCTTTAGTTCCAATTATTTATTTAAATTAATATAATAGGAACTTGGGCCCGAGCCATGGTCATGCAATTGGATTTTTTTTTAAAAGGGTCTGTCTGGCATAGATTAGAAATGCATGGATGGTTTGTACTGTACTAGAATTATTTTAAAATCATTTGAGAAATAGGAAAAATTAAACTTCACAGGGTAAGGAGTAAATATCTGGGGGTTCAGGTGTGATGGATTGTTTAAGGTTTAATTCCTAAAGGACTGGAGGGGGGGGGGGAATGGGATTAAAATTATTTCATATAAATTAAATAAATTTGATATTGTTAATATTTTATCTATTTAGATTAGAGAAAATTTGTTTACCAATTTAAATAAACCACTTCTTCAAATGCGCCCTCCCCTTTTTAAAATATATAAAAAATTATTTTTTATCCACACAATTTTATATCTGAATCTAAGCAAATATTGATTTTCAGAATGAATAAAGACTCAACGTTTTTAAATAAAGCCTTAAAAAAAAAAAAAATTAATCCTTGACACTTAATTTTTGTTTAAAATAAAAGTTTATTCAAAATTAAATCTAAACTTTGATATAATATAGATACAATGAAATTCTTTTTTAGGTGACCGTTATACGTCCATCCATCCTTCAACGATCATTATCATGGCAAAACTTAGAAGAACTTGAAAGATACAATACGAGGGACTTGTTGTCGCTGAAGAGAGCGGCGTTTTCCGAGGTCATCTTTTTTTGTTGGGGTAATATCACGTAAGACCAGCGTTTATTTTAATGGAGACAGATTTTATTTTTACCTCTTTTTTTCTATGGACATTTAAAGACAAGTGGATTATTATAGAAAATTGCTAATAATAAAGCATATTAAAATTTGGTCTGTTTGTGATGTTATATTTTTCTCTATTTGAAGTTTATTTGTTAATAAAGAGGGGGGGGGGGGCGGGGGTGTCCGGTTTTTTTTTCTTCATATTAGAATTTTTTTATTAAAATAAACAAAATTTTACATTTCAT
>JAAAKE020095067.1:5268-19730 GCA_010014785.2 Anisolabis maritima | reverse complement strand
TAGGAAAAGTATCCTTCCATCTCTCCTAAAGACAAAAAATCGGTATAGGTGGAGAGATGTCGTGATAGGTTGGACGGGTTATGGAGGGGGGATCCTTTAACCTTTACAGATTTAGACTGGATCTAGAATTCCAAAAACGGCTGACTAACAGAATTTCTGTTTCTTCTTAAGCCCCGAAACACTCAATAAAAATAAAGATCCTGATATGCTGATTTTTATGTCATCTCGCTAGTGTCCTTTTACTTGCTTGAACCTCGTCAATACAGCTAAGGGAGTTTTATTGTTTGTCAGTACTTTATATTAATCTTGAAGAATTCATCCAAGCTGACTTAATTCAGAGACTACTTAAACAATTCCTAAATGAATTCGCTAACTTTTAGGAAACATTAAGCTTAATTAAATTCTAATCTTTCAATTTGTTTTGTGTTTTGTCTTTTGTCTTTCCTTTCTTCTTTGCCTAAAGGCTATATATCTCGAACCAAAAAAGAACAAATTAAAGTCTTTTAAAAACATAAAATTTTCTAAATCCACTAAATACTAAATATAAAATAAATAAATAAATTTTGTTAGAAAAATTATGTCAGGTATGTGACAAAAGACCCTTCCTGGGGTAGGAAAGTGGGAGATAATCTCGCTCCCAGGATCGGACAAAGGGCCCAATTCGTGATGATGGCCTATGGAATGGGAAATCCGTCCCAAAAATTGAATCCATCCATGGCTATCTCCTTTTTTTTTGGACATATAGGCTTATATAAAATTATCGTTAAAATCTATTTACTATTCTCCTCCCGCTTTTTAAGATCCTTCTTTCTCAATAAGTTGAAGAAAAAATAAAATTATTTTATATGGCAAGAACTGATTTGTTGATATTAATATAATATAGGAAGAGGGTTATAGCCAGGAAAAAGAGACTCTTATTTATAAAAAAAAAAGTCTTTATTCGGGACGTTCCGGCATAGACTTCACCATACTATCTGCTAATATTAATACATTCATTGACAATAAACATTTTAGTTTGTATCATTTGTATAACAACTTTTTTTTAATATTATACTGGTCTTTTTAGACATTTATATTATGAATATATAATATATTGTAATAAAATTGAAAAATCATTGTTATATATATAATGTATGCATATTTTTATATTTAAAAGGCATATTGAAATTTAAGCCGAAACATGCCCGAGTTTTTTTTTAAAGAGGCCTGGCTGCAACCTCTATATTATAATATATTGTCAGAAGAATAATTTTTTTTTATTCATGGCTCTTGGCCAAAAGCCATCCCGCCAGATTTCAAAATCAATATACCATACCAATTTATTATAATAAGAATTTCCCAACCTTTGAACCTGTGGTCCGCGGAATAGTTTATTTTCATTAATCTTTATCTTAATATGTTGCTCACATTTAATTCTCTTATGATTATTTTTTCATAGGTAGATCGTGTTTTAAAACAAGAAGCTGCCCAAGAGAAAAACAAAGGGTGGTTCAGTGGATGGTGGTCGTCAGCACCTAAAACCGAAGGTACCGAGAAGACTGATATAGGTAAGGCTCCTATTTTTTTTTTTTTTTTTTTTTTTTATATATATACTTTAAATATCCTTTTAATTTTGTTTTTTCTTATTTTAATAAAATAATTCATAATATGAAAGTACGTAAAGAAAAAGGAAATGTTATTCTATCCTCGGTGAAAAACTGGGCCAATTGGGCGGTTGATGGTATAAAGCGTCCCCTCAGTTCCAAGGAAGTACCATATATTGCCGATTATGCGGAATTAAGTAATTACAAAATTATCGTAATTTTTATATATTTATTATTTTAGAAAAAAAACTTTTTTTAATCTATTTTAATATCTATATTCATTATTTTTCTAGTTTAAAATCCTTATTCATTTATCGATTATTTTTGTTATTTTTTTTTAAATTTATTTCAAAATTTAAAAACAACCTCATCTTTCTGCAAAATATGGATGAAAATGTAAATTAAAATGAATTTAACTTATGCCTTTTTTCTTTTAAAATAAAATATATATTAACAGGTAATTTAATTATTTACGTACATGTGAAGGAATTGAAGTATTAGGAGGAAAGATATCTTAAAATAATATATTTTCACTTTCATATAACACTTGATGAGTTGGTTGTGTATTTGGGGAATTAGCATTCATGATTTTTGTTGAAAATATCCACGAATTAAAGTCTCTGAGTCCAAAAAAGTTATCCAGACGAGTGGTTTTTAGCAAAATAAACCCTCTTTATACCTGCGGGCCGCTTATCGTTACTAAAAACTAAGTTACAAGACTAAGTTAAGAATAATAACATTTCATTTAATTTGGATATAATTATTTTTTTACGACGTGCCTGTTGAAAAACTGTGTTTTCGTCCTTGTGTGAATTTGTAGAACAATATATTGAATAGAATAATTGACCTTTTCCAAATGTGTATGATTTACTAAGAGTTGTATCATGAGACCAAAATATCTACAATTGAAACATATAAAACGGTCTAGCTAGTCTTTTTTTCCTGTTTTCCCTAAATATTTTATTTTCCTCAAATATGATGTCAAGTCATGTTTGTTTCCATTTCCCTCCTCCTGATTTTACAATAAATCTGGTATAGGGTATGCCATAAACTGAGAACTTTCATCGGCCTAAAATATCTCTTATCCTGTCTAGAGTTTTGAAATTCCATCTTCACATCCTCATTTTATTTCCATTTTAAAATAATTACCCAAAAATAGTATATATAAAATTAACTAATATTTTATAATCTGTTGATCTCATAGTACAACAATTCCAAGCTGCTATGACACCAGAAGAAAAAGATAAATTATATATGGCTATTGATTACGACACTTCAGCGGCTGCTATTGAATTTCCTCAAGATTATATTGGGAATATTTTCAATTTCAAGCTTTGCGTTCTTAACTTGGAAATTCGTGATGATGGATATGATATCCCAAGAGTTCTTCATATGGCTACAAAAAATGTTAATGTCAATGTTCAAGAACGACCAGGCTCTAAAGGATTAAAGTATTTCTCATTTAAATTATTAATTTTTTAACAATAAATAATAATTTTTTTTATTATTTAGGGTGGATATCGTGATTGACGATTTTAAAGTTGAAGGAATTCAACAAGGAGATTTCATTCCTTGTATGGTTTCAACTCAAATGCAAGAAAATGATAAACCTCCTCAGCTTCTTTCTATTAACTTTGAACAAAATCCTCTGGACAAGTTGTGTGACAAACGTCTTCACATTAAGGCTTATCCGCTTTATGCTATCTATGATGGGATGACTTTTGCTAAAATATTGGATGTGTTTACCCCGCCCACTGAAACAAAGGTTGCTTTAAAAGAACTTCAAGCAGCTGCACAATCTAAACTACATGATTTTAGAGAAACTTCTGCTTTCGGAATGGAATATGCAATTTCTAAACATGAAATTTTAGATATCAATATTAATGTTATGGGTTGTAAATTAATTGTACCAAAGGAAGGTATTTATAAAAAAAACGAAGATATAATTGTAGTAAACTTAGGAAATTTTACTATTATTTCACGATGTTCTCCAAGATCAGATCTACCTAATGTTCGTGATCTATATAATCAAGGACATGAGACAGAAAATATATTAAAAATTATGATGGAGAAATGTTACGATTATTTTGATATTACTATACAAGACACCAAAATTCTTTGTGCTTATGCTGGTGAAAACTGGGAGGCTGTCGATTTAGATCCATCAAAAATGCAAGAGATGCATCTTCTTGAACCAATGACTCTCTCTATAGTTGTTGAAAAATGTTTGGTAACAGATGACCCTAGACTTCCAAAAATGAAAATCAATAGCGAACTTCCTGGGATTTTGTTAAATATTAATGAAGAAAGATTGCTTCATGCACTTATTTTAGTAGGAAGTCTAAGGGAAGAACCTCCAGCAGAAATGGATGATCTGGATGATAATGTTTCAATAATAAGCCATTTTACGACTGTTACTAATATAGTTGAAGTATTCAGTAAAACTGTTAACCCTAAACATATAATTGAAGAGAAAAAGCCAGTTGAATTGATTCAATCGTTTGAAATTGAACTGAAATTTATTTTAACTGATTTGCGATGTAAACTTTATAAAGAATTAGAGGAAAAAGATAGAATTACTACTTTAGTTGATTTTCATCTATGGAACTTCGAAATTGAAGTAATGAAACAAACATTTAATGTTGGAGTGACTACCAGATTAGGTGGAATTTCATTAACTAGTGAAGATGCTCTTCTGCCTGTAAATATATTAGATTCTGTTGCAAATCCGGGAACTGATTATCTTTTTACGGTTGATATTTGTAAAGTAGAGAAAAACTCCCCAGAACTTGCTTCAAAATATGATAATGTTTTAAATAAAGTGGATGCAACTTTCACTTCTCTGAATATAACTCTTCATCAACAGGCTTTACGAATGCTCATTGAATGGTGGAGTTGTTTTTCGGAACGTTTGGGTGAACGCCTCAATAGAATCGATTCAATGATCAAATCTCAGGGTGTCAAAAAAGAGTCAAAATTAGAACCTATGGATACTCTAAAAGTCGTCCCAGTTATTCCAAAAAATATTCCGAAGAAAAGGCGACATTCTCCATATGTCGAATTTAAAATTGCCGTATGTCTCAGGCGAATCGGTATCCTTCTTAAAACGCGAACCTCAGAACTCTCAGCAATGAAATTTTATGGCGTTGAAACCGAAATTATTAAAACTAAATATTCCAACCATATAAATTCAAAACTTAAAGATATAATTATTTTAGATATGAATGAGCAGAATGCACATAAAACTATTTTATCAATTCTTGGTGAAGAAGCGCTTTCTGTAAATATAATTCAATATCTTGAACCTAAATTAGATCCCAACGGTGTAGATACAGTAATTACTTCAAAAATGGCTGCGCTTCAATTTGTCTATTTAAATCTCTGGTCATCGAAAATTATTAAATTTCTAAATGCATTCCAAGAAGCCCAACAGATTGTCGTTGATAAAGCAAATGAAGCAGCCGAAGTTGCAAAAGAAAAATTTGAAAATATTTATGAAAAAGCTATTAAAGTCCAACTTAACATACATCTTTGCGCACCAATTATTGTTGTTCCAATTAATAGCAAAAGCACTCGAGCATTAGTGATAAATTTTGGTGAATTAGCCATACAAAATTCGTTTCAAACACTTAAAGTAATTAATGAATTAGGACATCCTGCAGTTGTTGAAGATTTGTCTATTACTTTAACTAATATGAAAATGGCAACTGTGAATATTGAAGAAAATTATAAATTAGTAGAAACATCTTTAATTTTAAAACCAATCAGTTTTATTTGCCATATTCAAAGAAACCTTTCCTCATCTTGGTATAAAAATATTGCTAATATTGACATAACAGCAAAATTGGAATGTATTATATTAAAATTAGTAAGAGCCGATTATTTAATGATAATGCGAATCACAACTGAAAATCTTAATGAAGGTGAAGAAAAGTCTAAAAAGGCTCCAGAGCCTCAGGCATCCCAAACAATAGAGGCTAGAAAAATTTCCTCTTATGTTAGAGAAGTTGATAGGACTAAATCGAAAACTGCAAATCAGGCACAATCACATGTTAATGTTACTTTAAATACAACAGATATTAATGTCAAATTTAACTTTACTTTAGAAAGATTAATTATTAATCTTTTAACAAATACCGATAAAGAAGAACAAGGCTTGGCTTGTGTTACACTGGAAGTCCTTTCAATGAAAGGACGCATGTTGAGTGATGGATCCTTATGGACATCTTTGCTTCTTGTGGATTTGTTACTCGATGACACTAGACCAAATGAGTCTCAAAGGATACGACGATTTATGTCTCGCAAATCTCAAAAAGGCGCAAATAAAGGAGAGGATTTGGAACAAGAACTAACTTCTCTACGATCAATGGTAGATGTGACTTTTCAACAAAAAGGGAAAGATTTGTTTCTTGATCTCCGTGTATCTTCATTTGATTTAATTTTGAGTACCGATATATTAATGGAGATAGCAACATTTTTCCAAGTTCCACCGACTCCTGAAAATCAATTGAAGCAATTGCCACCTCCAGTTAAACAAGAAAAATCATCAATTAGCGTAAATGAACAACCAACACCACCTTCAGATACAATGATGACAATTAATTTAAGACTTGAAAAACCTGAAATTATAATTGTAGAAAATATGTCCTCTATTGATCCCAATGCTCTAATATGCAATGTAAGTTTTTTTTTTTTTTTTTTTTTTTTAATATAATAAATAATAATTTTAAATATTAATAATTTTCTTGTAGGTGGAGCTACAATTCAAATTAAGAACTTCCAAAGAACATCAAGTAATCAATGGCTCTCTTCAAGATATTGAATTATATTCATGCTGTTTTAATCCTAAAAAACGTCAAGAAAGCAAAGCTCAGGTTAGAAAAAAATATATAAATTAAACATTTATATAATATTTAAAAAAAAAAATATTTTTCAGATTCTTGAACCGGCAAGTATAAGTATTGCTGGATCCACCCCAGCTAACAAGGGGTTACATATTGATATAACAATTTCTCCTATTTATCTTCGCGTCTCTCCTGGTAATTTTAGTTATTTAAAAAAAATCAATTCTCTTTTCATATATCATTTGCGTTATAAATAAACAATGGAAGTAAGCCATTGAATTATAAGGAATGGAATGAATCCGACTAAACGTCATCCATCCAAAGGACAAAGGCTGTCATGTCAGGTTAATGCCTTCCTTACATATATTTTTATTTATTTATTTATCCTGATTTGTCCTTCTTTAGGGCTTAACAAATTTGCTTTTGTCATGCATTTATACCAATATTTCAACAAAACAATACATAATTTTCTATTTATCATTTACATAATTAAATGGAGACGAGAATCGTTCTTTTTTTACTTTTATAAATAGTTCCCACCACTCATATCACATTCCCATTTAGGAGCTGAAGTTTGTCCGTATATTTTTGCCACCTCCTCATTCTTCTTATTGGCATTGTCAAATGTATTAAAATGTTTCTATTTGGTTCTCACATAGCCTGCAACCTTCATCCTCCCCATTCATATCTTCAACTATAACCTTCTTTCGATGTTTTTTCTATCCTCTCTATTCCATTTGTTCTTTCTAATTTTATATAAAGGTTTATATTTGAGATTTTTTAACTTTGTTCTTTGTGGATTTTTAGAAGCCTTTGTGACATTCATGATTTAATGAATTTTCTCTTAATACACTTAGATTCCATAGCACTCACTCTGGGTTCGCCTGTATTTTCTCAAACTATTTTCATCTTTATTCATCTTGGATTTTGATTCCAAAAGCATTTTATTTATCCTTCTTCGGCCATCGGTTTTTTTTCCAATTTTCAAATTCGTAGTACACTTTTTCCATTCATTTTAAATTTCTGCCCAACACCATCTTCCCATTGATATTCAGATATGGCTTGTGCCCTTTCTACATATAATTTTTAACTAGATCTCGTATTTTTTTGCGGTAACAAGTCAGAAAGTGAAGAAATAAGTGCAGAAAAATTTTTTTGAAAAAATTCTGAAGAAAATTATTAAACAAAAACGCGATGAAGAAACTTTTGACTTTTTATATTAACAAGAGTTTTTTGTTCTGTCTTTGTTTAAAAATTTTATTTTTTATATCAGAATTAAAATTTTCTGCACTGCTATTTCTTTTGGTTTATTATATGGTAGTTATAATATTTACATATTAATATTCATAAGCTCGAAAAAGAACAATTATGACAGTTCCCTTTTCTTCAAGATCTTTATTTAGACGCCCCCTCTCTCACACAACATTTTGTAAATATTAGGTAGAAGGCAAGAATCTGATTGATCGCATTTGACCTGAGCATGGGTGACCGAAAAGTTGCCAGGGGTCAAATGGAGTCTGGTTTTTTATTCCATCCTTAAATATCACTAAACAAATAAAACCTGTGGAGAATAATTTATTATTTATGGTTTATATTCTCTGTATTGCAAAAAAATTCAATTTTGAGATTTAAATGATTTTTTTTTTTTAACATATTTTATAAATTTAATTAATTATTTAATTTTTAGCTACCATTGAACTTTTATCCCAAGTCAATGCTTCTCTTAAGCCAACTGCTAATATAAAGGATACAAGTCACTTTTTCGAAAAGGATTATTGTGATATATGGGAACCAAAACCTTTAGATCAATCTTCATTTTGGTATTTAGGAACAGGTTTGTTTTAGATATATATTTATTATTTTTATCATTCAAATTTTTTTTAATTCATAATAAATTTTTTTGAAGAAGTTGCTGAAGATGCTTTGGTCGTTCAAAATACAATGAATGAAATTATCAAAGACGAATTATGTCTCATTCAATGTCCAATATTAGTAATTACGCTTGAGGCTGGTGTTAGTAACCAAACGTTACCAATGATCTTATTAAATCTATCATTCCAAGCACAAGCGAATAATTGGAGCTCACAGGTAAGAAATTTTCTTTCTCGAAGAGAGAGCGCAAATAAACATTTGGATTTATATTTTTTTACAGCTATCATTAGAGAGTAGTCTTAAGCTGTCAATGTCTTCTTACAATAGTAGTCTTGCTTTATGGGAGCCTTTAGTTGAAACTGTTGAAACAGTCATCGATAATCGGACTATACACGCCCCTTGGGAATTAAAACTTGCGGTAATTTTTTATAAAAATAAAATAAAATAATAATAATAATAATAATAATAATATTTTTCAGGTACAAATGAATAAAGTTGACCAAATTCCTCCTAATCTTCAAAGTCCAACAAATTCTGAAAGTGATTTAGAAGAAATTCAATTTCAACCTCCAGCGATGAGTATTGAGATTTCATCAAAGGTTTAAAAAAATATAAAATATTTTTTTTGAATTCTATTATTTGATTTTAATTATTTATTTCAGGTAAACCTTGAGGTTACAGTTACCAAAACTTGTTTAGATACTGTAGCTAATTTAGGAAAAGCTTTCCGTCAAGCGGCTTCATTGACGCCATCGAAATCTAAAGAAAGTTCGCCATTTATGGTGAAAAATGAAACTGGACTTGCCATTACCTTGTTTTTAGCTTCTACACGTTTTAAGGTAAATAAAATATATAAATAAAAAAAATAAAATTCAATGATTATTTTATTTTTTTTTTCATTTTTTTTTTTATTTATTTAGTTAAATCGAACTTCTGAGTCATCTGTTAATGAAATTGTTCTTGAACCAAACGCTCATGTTGGTCTCAGCGATTCTTCATCTAAAGATCTCGTGGTAAAAGCTGCATCAAAAGTAACTAATCAGCAAACTCCAGTCGAAAATCAAGAAGAAGAAGAGAAGCTTTCAGTAAAGGTGATATTAATAATTTCCTTTTTATCGTTAGACTAGGTAAACTGGATTTGTATGCAAATCAATTTTTTTATTAAGCATTTAATGGGAAATTTTAGATTTAATTTTTGTTTCAATATAAGCCTCTCTTTAGAGATTTAGAAGATCTCTGTCTATGGCATCTTTCACAATTTTTTGTTGAAGGAATGAAGAAATAAATTGGTTGAAGAGAGAATTAATCCTATGATATATCCTTTTCTTTTTTTCTCAGATTAATGGATATGAATCTATTCTGGAACTTCCTTTGAATCGAGCAGACAAACGTTATTTCTCATTAAAATACCGTGGTGAAGGAAATGATGTTTGGGGTGTTGTCTCACAAATAGAAGTCATAGACGGATGTAAAATTCTAACTTTGCGAAGTATAATTCAGGTAAGAAAATTTTCTATTTCATTTTTTTAAATCTCCACTTGCTCTATTTTTTTTTTTTTACTAATTCCTATTATAAATTCATGTCCCAGATCTGGAATCATTTTGAAGAATCTGTCAACGTTTATTACATGACTCGTCGAGGCAATGAAGTCGCTTTGGTTGGCGTCGCCCAACCTGGAAAACCTCTCAGCCTCCCTTTGAATGCAGTTTACACTCCAACGAGTGAGATATTCTTCAGCGTAAACGAGTAAATATTTATTTGTTACTCAATACTCATATTATCATTATATAATAAATCTTGAAGCTTTACATTTATTCTTAAACTAACAGATAAATTTTTAAGGACTAGAGAAGATGCAATAATATAAAAAACTTTAGAAAAAGTATTTATATTTAATCTTTTTTTTTATTTTTAGTTATACCGTTTCTGTTGTACCTTTTGTCTGGAAAGATTTAAAAAATATGCTTACCACGAGTAAATTATTGCAATGTGATCCTAAAAAGAAGGAATCGAAAGATCCATTTTTCATGAGAGTAAGTGAAGTTTTATTAAAAATATTAATTATACTGCCCTTTTTTCCTAGTAAATTTTCTTCATCTATCTAGAAAAGAATTTCGAAATCAAAAATAAGTTGCTTTACTCGTCTATTTACTTTTTCAAACTATATTTAACGGAATAACATTTTTCTGATAAATTAACTGAAACGTGATTATAGAGAAGAGATGAAAAACGCGATCCACATACTTATTTCATAAAACATTTGGCTATTATTTAACAAAACGAAAGACTTCAAAAAAGGACCTTATTTTTCCATAAAAAATTATTTTGTACCTCAGCTTAAAACTACATTGAAAAATATTTTCTTTTTTTACTTTTCTCAAGAAACGTAATTGAAAATAATTATATTTTATAAAAAAAATTATAGGTTGTGGGAGAAATAGAACAAGTATTTTTCGAAAAAACTTCTCGACATACAATGGAAAGTACCTGCTATAATATCCATGTTCGACCAGCTCTCGTATTGAAGAATTTCTTACCAGTGGATTTGATCTGTCAAGTTCAGGGTGTGGTAAGTGAACGACGAGTGAAATCTGGAGGACGAACTGAGCTTCCAACAGTTGAACCTGGTGTTTCCAATATCATCTTAAAAGTAAATCCAATTTCTTATTTGCTAGATATAATATATATATAAGATATATATATCCAAAAATAATTAATTTTCTTTTGTCTTCAAAAATAGTTGGAAGAATATTTAGGTGAAGAATGGACTTGTAAACACGAAGTGGAAAATAATCCGCCGGAATTAACCGTTTGGACATTTGAAGCGATCTCTTCTTCTCAAAAACTCTATATTGATTTTGGAATGCATATTTATGAAAAAAATAATTCAAACATAATGTCTTTATATTGTCCATTTTGGATGATGAACAAAACGGGAGTCACTCTCTATTATCGGGTAAGTGTATTTATTTTTATTCTAGAAAATAAGATAAATAAATTAAATTAAATGTCTTTTTATCAATAATAAATTGTTCATTTTTGATTTTGAAAAAATCAAAATGAATAAATAAATAAATAATTTTAAAATCTCCCATATATTTTTAAACAAGTAGGATGGCGCAAAAATAATTACGGAAATAGGTTAAATTCCACTAGACCTACATTGAACCATCTGCGAATTGTACAGTCACATTGAAAGCCCCATGTTTCTGTGATGTTGCGTGTTGCTTCTGCAGCACGGTATTCAAGTTTAGTGTAGTAATGAGACTTTTTAATTTAATTAATTTTTATATTAAAATATTGATATATTTTTTTATATACCTGTGTCAAACTAAATTAAGTTTGTGTAGTAGGAACCATCCGAAACTTTGACATTAGCGGTTGGAATTTATTTCAATAAATTAGCTGCAGAAATTTTCTTCAGGCACTTAATTCGATCCTTCGATTTTACGCATTATAGTAAAGATAGAGGAGGATTAGTTGGTTTTTTCTTGAATGAGACAAATTTATTCCTTCTTTCCCTAAGGCGGGATTCATATTTGATTAAGATGGATGTTGAGTAAATTTCACTTTCATCCAAAGCCTCCTTAGTGCTGTTCCTGCTTAGTTAATCTTGTTAATAATAAGTGTATAAAGTAAATTCTATTCTACATATAATAATGAGCATAATTTCACAAAAAACATGTGTGATAAATTTATGGAACACTATCACCTGGCTAAAGAATGCTTATTATACTTTATCTCATCATTTTTTATTTTTATGTTTTACCAATTTTCTAAAGATTTTCTGATTATTTTCACAAGAACGAGAATAATTTTTTGTGTGAGCGTGGGGGGAAGTGTCAAAAATGGCAATAAAATTTGACTTTTTTTTTTAACTAGGTCTTGTTTTGCTAATTTTTAAGTGACCTGGAGGAAAGGGAGAAAAATCTCTCCGCCATCCTCTAAAAGTTATGACACATAGGAAATCAAAGGATTTTAGAGATCTGTAAACTCTGTTCTTAATTTTTTTATTTTGTGCGCATAATTTAATTAATCATCAAACTAGAAATAAATACTTTTATTCTTCTTTATATTACTATTTTGAAACTCAATTTTCCTTCAAAAAATGCTAAATTTTGTCCAGAAGGAAGAAGAATATTTGCAGAATTTAGTCATCTATCAATCTAAATATGCATTTAATTTTTTTATACTATTCTAAAAAGAAATATCGATCTTGTGCGTTCGCCATAAATTCTTTATTGCTTTTTTGCAGCATTTAATTATTAAAATATTAATGAATATCAGAGTTAAATCATTCAAAAAATGACATTGCTCCTCTTCAAAAAAATCTGGGGTATGATTCTAAAATAAAATCCTAATAAGAAATAATGTATATATTCCTATAAAGAATAATATTTAGAGATAGCAATTTTTTGTTTTAAACTTTCCTTATGTGTTTGTGTGAGCTTATTAAAAAATATTTTTTCTTACTATCAGGACAGAACGCAGAAGTGTCGATTCTTAATAAATTAATTAAGAATTCAAATAGAAAAACCTTTTTAACTATGATTTTTTCCCCTTTTGTTTATAATTTCAGAAATCTCGTTCTGCCGAAAAACCAAAAAATTCATCTCCCTTCAAGGTATCCTAATATCACAATGTTTTTTAAAAATCTTCTCTTTTTTTTGTTCATTTTTTGCTTAGTTTTAGAAATTTTTTTCAGCGTTGGGCATCGAATAAAAGTCTAAATAAAAATCCTCCAGAGGTGAGGTTTAAAAGCCAATATATAAAAAAAAAAAGGTTTTTTTTTAAACTCTTTTTTTAACAGTCTCATCTCTTTTTATTTATTTTTTTTATTTTCTAAAAATTGATTTTTGATTCTCTTACTAAATTCGTTAACATACAAGTAATAATGAACAAAGTTGTCTCACATTTTTTATGTTTAATTTTTGTATTAATATAATAAAATAATAATAAGTTGCCAACTTTTCCTCAATTAAATAATTTTTTATTAACACATTCAGGATATTTGAAGATTTTTTACGAAATTTTACTTTGATAACTTATTGATTAAAAAAATATAAAAACGTTCAAAATACATCTAAAAATTGAGCGTTTTTCCTGGCAAACCCCTGCCGCTTAGGGCTTTAAAATGTAAGGGTTCGTTTCCCGTCCTCAGTGACTTAATTTATTTATTTATATTAACTATCAATTAATTTAACAGAACAAATACTACCAAACATATTTGACGCCTTAATAATTAAATTAAAATATTGTGGATTGGTTGGCACTATAGAGAATAATTTTCTTTTAATTAATAACCTATTTTGAATTTATTAAAATGAAATAATAATATATCTAAAAGATATTGGGCGTAACCTGTCTATATTTTGGCAGCTGATAGTTTCGAACATTTGGACTTCATTTGAAATAGTTATTAGTTTTTACTAGATGATCCGAGATGGTCTTGCTCGCCGATTTCTTATAAGATTGTGAGATTTTTGTCGAATGCTGAGGTTCCGGCGTAAGTCGTTAGCACAGTCGTTCATAACACCTGGACAGACAGGACATTCTGGGTTCAAGTCCTAGAGGCCTGCGCCCTGATGCCAGCAAACAAAAAACTCACAACCATATATAAAATTCATATGAATAATGGTTATGGAAATAGAACTGTTTGTACAGTATTTTGTATTTGACATGGGAACTGGTTTAACTCTACTGCAGGCTTGTCGTTGTAATTTGTGACATGAACACTAAAGTTCGTGCTGTGTTATTATTGAAGGCAATGAAAAATAATAATCTACTAAAGGTACAAAGGTTAATTACAGACACACTTCACAATGACAATTCAACTATTTTTATAGGTAAAGTACAAGTAGTTTCAGAGGCATCATTACCTTAGTACATCTACACTGTCAAATTCAATATACTATACAGATAAACAGTTCTCGAAATTAATTAACAAGTTGGGTTTGTTAAAAAAGACTGTTACTATGATCTCATAGAATATTGATCAATCTTCACTCGACACCCTTTTTGAATAATTCACATTGTTATGTTAATTAATAATCTCTTTTGTTACTTCTTATCTTATATTTTAATTAATTCCTGATTAACAAATTATCGGAGAGAAATAGATTTATTGAAGAAAAAAAAAGTGGGGGAGACACAATTAACATA
>JAAAKE020095056.1:0-19731 GCA_010014785.2 Anisolabis maritima | reverse complement strand
CTAGTGACGAGCTCGCAGGCTTTTGACAATACAAAAGGTAATTCAATTACTTGTTGAATATAATTTAAAGATTTTCAGCCGAGGCTTTTGTGTTGTAGGTCTATAAATCTCCACAAAAATAAGTTATTCTTTAATTAAAATAGTTAATTTATATATATATATTTTAATAATATTTTTACTTGAAAAAACTTTTTTTTTGTATCTCTACGCTTTTTTTGAAAATATTTACTAGCTTCACTTTGTTTAATATCTATCAAAACATCAAAAAATATATAAAATTTATAACTACCGTTTACTATATTATTATTTCAAGAATAATGGATAATTTAATAATTGATAATCCTCATATTAAGATTCAATATTTAATTCAAGAATTAAATATTGAAGTTTTAAATGAGGTAAGATTAGAAATGATATCCTTTTTAATTATTTTATTAATCTTATTTTGTTTTTGTTTTCAGTTGATCCATCGTTGTATTGATGATTTAACTTTTAAAAATTCTTTATCGTTTGATAAATTTAAATCATTAACTAATTGGACTCAAGAACAATATAATGAAATTGTTTCACTTATAAAGAACTTATTTACTCATTTAATAATAACGAATAGTGATGATGACAAGGTAATTATTTTTTTTTAAAATTAATTTATACTTGTGTATGGGAAGAATATTTAACCCCTATAAAATAGCTGATAAACCACCGGCTGAGAAATAATAGAAATAATAGTTTCCGCTTGGTTTAACCATTTTATTTAGTTTATTTAATTAAAATTTTTTATTACAAATTTATTTTTAATATAAATGCAGCTCATTGGGATATAAAAAATAGTTGCTATTCATTCATTTTGTCAAAAAATTCAGCATAAAATAGACATTTACATACAAATCTAAACTTTACTAATTACTATTTATCTTATCTGTGTTATTTCACTTTTACTTTTTACTTTTTTCAAAAAACCAGTAATTAGGAAAATTGAAAAAGTGTTGAATAGAAAAAATTTTGCAAAATCAATAAGCCATATAAAATCAAAACAAGAAAAAATTCAAAAACTTTTTAACTTTTTTAAAAAATAAAAAATAGCTTAGTAATACATTTTTTTTAGATTTTAAATTGGTGTCCTGAAATTGATAAAGAACACCATAATGTATTTTTATCATGTTTTAAAATAAGAAAGAACGAAATACAAAAAGCTCTGTTATTAAGGAATTCTGCAATTTCCGGAGATATTTTAAATGATTTTGATTGGAAAATAAAAGTACTTATCTAAGGTAATTTTCTATTCTCAATTTCATATCACTATTTTATTGTTTCTTTTAGTGGATATATGGTAGCAATACTTTGGCCACTCTTAGAGAATCACTTGTAGAATTAAATTTAAATCTCTCTGAAAACTTCACTGATGATGAATCTGATCAGCATTCATCTAAATGTTTAAATTTGGAAATGGATAAAGAAGAAATAAATATGTTAATTAGAAATCTTGAAAAGGGTCTCAATTCTTTCTTAAGTTAGGGATAAATCATAGTTATATATATATATATATATAAATATAATGGTCATTATAAAATTCCTCTCTGAATTTTTTAAATATTTGATTACAGTTGATCATATTTTAGTTATCAGATTGCTTGAATTAATTTTTTTCATTTTTATTTTTCTTGTATGGAACCAATTTTTCCGTTAGAAGATTAGCGCTATGTTTGGTACTCTTTTTTCTTTGAATATTATTATATTATATATTATAACTTTTTCAACTACATATTAAAAAATCTCACAAGAAAGTGAGTATCGTATAGGATAAACAAAGGTGAAGAAAAAAATTAACTCAAATGTTGGTGTTTCAAATGTAAAATTTCATTATTCCACTTCCTTTTTTTGTTCTTTGCAAACAGTAACTCCTTTATGTCTATCAGCAATTTAATTTACAAGAGCAAAAGGATATGCACAAAAAACAGAACAACGAAGGTTAGGTATCGAAAAAAATCAAGTTTTTTCGGAAAATATAGAATTCTTGCAAAATTTTTGTTTTTAAATGTTATTTAATTAATTAGTTATCAATCTAAAAATATGAAGTGAAAAACTATTCTTTAAATATCATTCTTTCCTATGTCAAAATTCCAATTTTTTTATATTTCCAAATTTCCTCACATACTCAAAATCAATATTAACTAATTTAAATTCATTTTATAAAAAATTTCTGATTTCTAAATTATTAATAAAACAAAATTACAATATTCTTAGATTTTTTTTATTTCGAAAAAAATAAATATAGGAAGTTTTATAAAAAAAAACATCGTTGATTTAGTAATATCGATGTTTTGAAAATTTTTTTCATCCATAAATCAAACTAACATGCCAATTAAGTAGCATATCGGCATCTTTTTTCCCAGTGTATAATACTATCAGTAACAAAATAAATGCAACAAATCATACTTTAAATACAAAACAAAAGAGAACATTTGTTCAATTTTTTTTGATACTAAGAATAGTATACATGTATAAGCGTATGGATCGCGTAAAAATAATTATTTTAGCAGTAATTCAAATATTTCTTTAGTAGTGTCTCGTCAAAAATAAAAATTATATATATAAAGTTATTTTAAAAAAATCCAGTTTTTTAATATCATATTGCAATGTACATGATTTTGATAAAGAATTCAATCATCAGGTCTCTAAAAAATTTAAAAAAACATTTACATCAGGTTCTTATTGTGTAATTTTATAATAGTAATACCATTTCTATTATATTTAAGATGTACATATTTACCTCAATCCTGGACGTTTCGATAGATATTGTAATGAATTAGTCGTAGTGTTATAAAATTGTTTAATGAGAACCTGATAGTTTTTTTTAATTTTTCCCTTGATGATGAAAATCTTTATTGAAACTCAACCATGTTTATTTCAGTGAGTCATTAAAATTCGGAATAATAAAAAAAAATTTTTTTAAATAACTTTATATATATAATAACTTTTATTTTGACATATCAAGAGATATTCGACTTATTAAAATAAAAATCCCTTGTTCAGTTTTGAATATTTTAAAAAAATAATTATGTTTATTAATCTAAAGATATAAAAAAACACTTTATAAAAGATTTTTGTCATATTCCACAAAAATTTTTTTAGAAAGAAGTAAAAAGTATTTTCTCATATCTGTCTTTAGTATAATGAATTTAATTATTTTCATAAAATTTCATAAGTTGTTAATGGTGGCTCAATAATATAAACAACGACTGTATGTTTCCTTTTTTAAAAAGAATCACAAAATTTTCATGTATATTATTGAATCTAAAAATACAATAGAAAAACATCATCTAATTTTTTGATTTTAAAAACAAATATTCACATACTTAAAAATATAGAGTAGGAATTTTATTATAGCTAATGTTGCTATGATTTATTTATCATTATAAGAAAGTAAAAAAAATATTTAGACAGGATAAGTGCAAGTTTCCTCTGTCTTTCTAAATATTTCAATATATATTAAAATAAATCAGATATAATATAAATATTTTATTGAGTAATAACATTATTGTAAAAAATATTATTGTTAAACATCATTTTTTAAATAAACTAAATATTTAAATAAAATTCCCTTCCAAATCTTATTTAAACTTAAAAACTTTCTAAATCCCACAATGGAGCCCAAGTTTATATTAAAATAATTTTTTAGTAAAAGGAGCTTACATTACCTTAGTGTCATGAATAAAAACATTTGTGAGCGGCAATTACTCCTCTGTACCCCCCTCCAAATGATGTCACTTCTTAAGTAATTGGCCTCATCATCACCTAATCATTATTTAAATTTTACTATTTATATTTTAATTCATATAGAAGTGTATATTAATTAAACTCTAACAATTTCGATTTTTTATTTATTTTTATTTAAATAAATTTTTTTTAGAAGTATAATTTCAGAAGCCTTATTCCTTCTACAGATTTGACTTTTCGGGAAATTTAAGTTTATTTTTAACTTTACAATGACCTTTAAATAACTGGTATTTATTTTATTTATTGAATGATTGGTTAATTTATATAAAGCAAAACCAAATAAAATCCTCTTTCGAAAACCCTACCATATTCCTCCCATCTCTTTCGGCTCCCTAATCAAAAATAAATTTTATCCCACAATAAATATATCTTTGTATACAAAACATTTTCCAGCAGTTTTTGTATTTATTTTTACAGGGTTTACTTATTTATTTAAAGCCTATGTGTCAAAGGACGTATTTCACTTTGGCCGTTTTCGAATTAGCCGGTTCGAATGTGCGTCAGACATTGGAACTAGTTCTGATCCATTTCTCTTAAAATGTTTTCTTCTCTTTTCATAGTTGTCATTGGCCACATTGAATAATTACGTCAGTTGGATCGTTGCCTTTCTTTGAAATCTATACTTCGCCATATTATATATCTTATAAATAAATAAATAAATATATATATATATATATATACATATATATATCATGTAAATATATATATATAGATATATATATTTAACCACTTCTTCTCTTTCTGATATAAACCGTGATCTAATGTTCCAACTATAATCATTCGCTGTGGAGTGTTTTTACCTTTCTCGTAATTAATCAAGTTTTCTCCGGTGTCTATTTTTTTGGTGTTTTTTCAATAGAAAAAATAATCACACAGAAGTATTATCTACTATGCCCGTTAGAAAACAAGGTGGTAAGATATATTTAAGAGTTATTGTGCAAATGTGTCAAATTTTTTTAAAATTGAAAGGTTATTTTTATTGAATTGTTATTTTAAAGGGGAGGTTTATATATAAAACGAAGAAAGATCTTAAATAAAATTCTAGCAAGATCTACACCTAATAATTCAAAATTAATCATTTGTTTATTATATTAATATTAATTAAATGATCCCAGAAGTGGAGTTTTTGAAAAATATAAATTCCGACGTTTATACAAGGAAATTATTTCATATACTTTTTGTTATACCCATGTATAATATTAAATTTTTTAGGATTTAGTTGAACGTTTAGAGGAATCAATTTAATATTCAATTAGTTCCAATCATTTATTAAAAAGACCTTTAATATAACATACATTCTTCTTTCACATTAATATTGATACATATAGAATATTAATATTGATTTCAAATTTAAACTCAATATTTTGGTTAAAATCCCATCACAAAGAAAAAATTTACATAAATATTTTATTAACTTAATAAAAAAGAATTTATAAATATAACAACTATTTTTTTTTTATGAATTTACATGAACTATTTCTAAAAATTAAAAATTAAAATAATATAATAATTCATTTACTATTAAAATTATATATATAAAAAAATTACATATTTAAAACATATTTTAAATCTCACATTTACTTATTATATTCTACTATTAATGATGTATAAATAATTGTCATTTTATTATTTGATAAATCATTTGATTATTTTTATATATAAAATTTAGTTTAAAATAAGGTCTATTTTGGACATCCTCCTCCCTGGATCCTTAAAACAGATGTTGACCTCACAGACTAATCATCAAATTACATAGGACTTTATTTAGACTTAAAATAAACAATGTTTCGAAATAAATTTAGAGCGCATCGTCTAAAAATTGCCTTTAGATTAATCATACTGATCATTCTTAGAAAATCAAGTTAAGATTATAAAAGTTTTTGATCGAAAATATATACATTATTTAATAGTTAAAAAATATTGATTGATATTTTTAGATCTTTTTAATAAATATCCCTGCCCTTACAATTTGTCTTCATTTAAATATTTTACCTTCATAATGACAAATAATTTATATAACAATTCTTTATTTTTATATTTAAAAACTTTTGACATTTCTTTAAACAACAATTCTTTTATATTTATTTATATGCAGACATTCTTTCTGATCTATATATAAACTATAATAAAATTTGTTTGAACAAAAAATTCACTTTGTTGTGGAGGGAGAATTTTTAAGGAAAAGAATAAACATAGTTCGAAATATTTTTAATTTTCTTAATTCTTTAAAGAAAAATATCTCGAAATATGTCGATTCTTCTCATTAAAAATTCTCTCTTCCCAACAAAAGTGATTTTTTTGTTCAACCAAATTTTTTTTATAGTTTATATATAGATCAGAAAGAATGTCTGCATATAAATAAATATATAAGAATTGTTTAAAGAAAATGTCAAAAGTTTTTAAATATAAAAATAAAGAATTATATAAATTATTTGTCATTATGAAGGTAAAATATTTAAATGATGACACATTGTATATATACATATATAATTTATTGAAAAATGAATTTTGTCAAAGGTATCTATTTGTTGCTAGGGAGAAACGACCCCGTATAATCTTTGGCGTCGTTAGGTTATGCGAGGACTGCATTTATCCACCCATCCAAATGAAATTAAAATACTCCTTTTTTTACAAAAAAAAATTATCCTTTTAATATAAGCCTGTGCTAGCGAATAATTTCCCTAGCCTCCTTAACTTAATGTTTTGAAATGGCTGCCAATTAAATCCATACAACATAATACAACAAATATATCTTAAAATTTATTTAATTTAAACAAATATGTCACCTTGAAATAAAAATCTCATTTAATTGTCTCATGCTACTTTCAAAATAGCTATCTTCTTCCACACACAACACAACATTTAATGATGTAAGATAGAACAATAATAAAAATATATAAACATACCACAAGAAAATTTTTTGAAAAAAAGAATTTGATGATTTAAATAGAGGTGTCGATTTACGATTTTTCCTATGGAAGTAGGGAAAGGACATTTTTTCTCGTAAGTGGCAATTAATGTTTTATTATTATCAATAATAACAGTTTGGCCAAGTTAAAAATTTACTACCCTCTAAAAGAGTTTAAATCCCGGAGTAGACTATGCTCCTCAAAAACCATTTGCTTCCCTTACAAAGTGTTAGGGGTTCCCAAGAAAAAATTTTCTGTTTAAAATTTTTTTATTTATAAAACATAATAAGAGAAAGTAAAAAGCCAAAATTCCAGGGCGAGGGGTTCTTGTTTTTGATTGGCGCAGTTCAACCCCCCTTTGCTCTCCCCATGGAATAGCTATATATGGTTTTAATCTTGCTACTGTCATGAGCTGGCTGTAGCTATTTTAGAAGAAGCCCTTCAGTATTGGAAATTTCTGTTTTTAGGAATTTCGATTTAATTTAATATTTTAAACTCTTCGATGCATTCTGTCGACTTGCTCTTTCTTTGACGCTGATACTTATTTAAATATTATAAGTTATGGATTCTTTTTCTGACGTGTATTCATAAATATTATTTATATTATCATTTATCTGAATAAGAAAAATATTTTATTTTAATATTAATTAAAAATAAACTGAATTTTTATATTAATTATGATTGACAGGTTTATTGCTTCACTCTTAAAGTCTATTGTTCTTTAGCAAGCCTGAGGGGTGTGCGTGTGCTAGAATCGACACATAACTCATAGATGAGCATTCGACTCATTACTTTTTGGTATAATATATAGTACATAATGGGCTAATGACTCACTTTTTAGTAATTTATTTTGATTGTAACTGAGATATTTCCTGGTCAAATTTATACCAACCTTACTCAGCGAAATTGATGTATTCATTAATGACTTTATAAGGAGCTGAAGCGACAATTGGCCTTTCACACCTCGCTTTTTATAATATATTATTTTGGAGTGGAGCTCGAAGTGTTATATATAATTTGGGTATTAAAAAAAAAATTATAACTTATTTTCTAAAATCAAATTTTATAAAATTTCTATTAAAAATAATTTTTTCATTATTTTACAGATATTTTGAATATTGGTTGCCTATTTGCAGAAGTAATTGCAATTTATTAATAATAACCTTTCAATTTCTCTCTTTTAAGAACTGACCAAATGGTGATAGTACCAGGACCACGAATTAATAAAAAAAACTTTGAATCTTAAAAATCTTATAATTTGATGATGAAAATAAAGAGAGGTCAACATTCTTTGTTATGATAAAAATGATTTTATTCCACCCTTATGAGTATAACGTTACGGCAAAATTGTGCCTTCTTCAGGACTCTTAAGTGTAAAATCATTTATAGACAAAAAAGTCCCTTATTACAAAAGCACATATGCATAGGTCAAAAAATATTCTCTGAGCTTTATGAGGGCACACTTTGTTGACAAAAGGTTGTAAGGGTAAAATAAAATCATTTTTATCATAACAAACATAGTCGTACTCTCTTTTCATCCTCACTCTAAAATTCCAGGTTTCCACATCCATTAATTAAAAAATATTCATTTTATATTTGCCTATATATGTATTTATTTTGTGTTCGTTTTTATTGCAAGATTTTCTATGTGAATGATTGCTTACTTAAACTCTAACATTTCATAAAAAGTCACACACACAAAATTACATATAGACAGTCTTGTGTGCTTTTTCAAAAATAAACTTATTAATAAAAAAAATAAGAAAAGAGCAGAAGAAAGCATTTCTCAATTGATTTCATTTATTTTTCAGAGAAAAAAAATATTAGTATAAAGAAAAATGTTTCATATGCCTTAACGCTATTTTTTAATATTTATTTATTAAATCTATACTTCCTTATTCACAAATTCCATTCGCAGAAAGTAGGTATATAAATAATTTAATTAAGACTTCAAGTAAAGTATCTTTTAGCAAATATATCTCTTCCTCTTTCATCTCAAAAACATTAATTCATGCCAGGTTTGTTTCTTGCTTTTAAAAGGATTATTTATTTAATAAATACAGTGTCGATTCATAATGAGTGTGCGAATTATGAAGAAGATAAATTTGTAAATTTGTCTTCTCCACTAGTCAAAGGAAAATTCATCTTCATTACATTAAAATGTTAAATTTATTATTAATTTTTCTTTTTGTTTTTAAGAATATATATAAATAATTAAATTTCCAAGAATTATTTTAATTTCCAAGTAAAGTTCTGATCCTTTTTGCAGTTCCATATTTTGACGTAGATGTTCGTAAAAGAATTAGTTCTCGTTTGTTCCTAGTTGGCCTAGGGCTAGCCTAGCCAAGCATGCACGGAAAAATTTTCAGGGACGGGGGAGGGGAACCTAATATCTGACTGTTTCAATCCAAGCCAAGAAATCCCTGGTAAATGATAATGTTCTAGTTTAAAAGTGCAATCACATGTCATCTACTTTCCACGATTACATCTATTATTTTTTTGTTTTGTTGTGTGACACTTTTCCTGGCTAATAAAAAATTTTTTATATTAAGTCACTACATAATTGTTGATGTAAACTTAACCATTTCGGGGAGGAATCCCTTTCTATCCCACTTCTATAGAATATATAGTCTAAGAAAAATGACGTCACTTAAGTTTATTATTACTAGATTCTTAGATTTCACTTTAATATTCCTTCAATTTTTAAATCACTCTTTTTAAATGTTCTCAGTGCAGTCAGCAGCTATTGGTTGACTTCCTAGCACACTTTTCATCTTCATTAATCTGCTTCATAAATCCAGAAAAATTATTACATTTTGCGATTTTCCCAGTTGTACTAGGAATATTGATCGGATTTTAACAATAATCGATATGTAAGAGTTTTATAAAGTCTTTCAGATTTGAACTTGAATTTGAATTTAAAAATTAACAGACACTTGAGAGGTTTCGCTCTTTTAAAAAAACCATCTAAAGACTTTCAATGAATTCCTTTATTTAATTTGTTTTAAATCTGAAAAAAATTTTTCAAAAAATAAGGGTATTTCTTAAAGTTCTCAACGGGAACCATGTGGCCCTCCAGAGATAAAAAATATTGAATCCATGAGCCATGCAACTTTTTAAGGGGCTAGATTAAAAATACCAAATAAAAAAGGGTTATAAATATAATTTTATTAAAAATGTTAGATTTAGTCAAATATATATATATTATATATGTATATATTACTAAATAAATCTCGAGTGTCAATTATGGGAAATTTTCTAAAAATTTTAAGGCACTAGCAAAAAATTGTTCTAAATTTGAAATTCATAATAGTTATCTATTTGCAAAAATTATTTTCAAACTGAACACTATCTTGAACAATAAATTAATTCTTCTTTTGAGTTTTTTTGTTTATTTATTTTTTTGTGGGTTATTTCTAGGTTAGAAGCCATAGTTTATTTATTTTACCTATTTTAAAGAGATTTTTATATATACATCTATTTATTGTTAATTTTTTATAGTTTATTGAATTTATTTATTTTAAAGGGATGTATTTATGCATTATTCTCTTGTTGATTTTTTATGGTCTATTTCCACTTATTTATTGGTATTATAGGGATGTGTTTGTATATTTTTGTGAATTTGTTGTTTAATTATTTGTATATTTATATATTTTTTCAAATAAATGAATCATATATTAAAATACGAATTAAGGACACTTTTTTGCTCAAATCAAATCAAGTCAAAGACAGGTTCAGCAATTAGGCATAATTTAAATGCTCAATAAAATCTCAAAATTGAGACGTATCGAACAAGGTTTACTAGTTCATCATCAGTCCAATATTGTTAATTTATGTTATAGTCTCATTAGTCTGTGAGTGTTGAATACAATTATAAAATTGGTATAGGATGGTAGGGGATAAGCAAGTCACTCTGACTTTAAAGTGGGCAACGGAGTTGAGATTTAATAGGAAGAATGTCAAATTTTGAATTGTAACCGTTGCGGGAAAGGAATTTTTTAATAATTTGAACGTAAATAGCAAGATAATTTTTTACTGAATTCATTGATATGCTGCATGTCAACATTTATTAACTTACATATTTACGGGGCGCATGTATTAGAACAACCCGGTTCCAATTTTTTTTGTCATTTTTAAGCCTATTTTTATATAATTGGATAAATTAAAAATATCGGAAGGTATTGTCTTTTGGGAAAAGCCCCAAACTCTACCTCAAATTTACATAATCCGCCTCTTGATTATATCATTAAAAAAAAGACTAATGAAAGCCAAGTTAATGCGAAAATAGATTGTGAAACGAACGATGCTGATTGGCTACTTATTGACTGGGTCCACCTTTTTTTTTTTTTTTTTTTCGAATGGAAGGAAGGATAGAATCCTCCCCCTCCCCCCTTCTTTCAATTCGATCGTTAGCTTGCCGAGGGTTTTCTCGCATTGGAAGCCTTCATTAGGGAGAACAAAAACTTAGAAGTCAGGGAGGGCTCTCCTCTCTCAGTTTGTGTATTTCTAATATTAAGTTAAGAAAGTTTTTTTTTTTTCATCGACTTTATCCCAATGACATGGTCTAACCATCGAGTGAGAGATAATCAAATTTTTCTCCTTAGAGAACATTTTCCTCTGGAGATTTTTTTTTATTTTTCTTTAATAAAAATTACAAATAATTCTTTATATTATTTAATAGTTCTTAATTATAAAGTTTATTTCTTATTTTATACCATATTTAATCCGAAAATGTACTTTATTAATGATAATAGTCGGAAATCTTCAATTCCATAATAAATTAATTCCCAACGAATTTAATTACTGTCTAATAAGGGTTTGTTTGAAAAAAGTGATAGCTTACAAATAACGCCCTATGAGACTCTAAGTCTCCAGTCGAGAAAATCAGTAAAAGATTGATAGCGCATAAATTTAAAGGAATATAAAATAATGTTATAGGCATAATTCAAAAGAAAGTTTCTAATTAACACTACAGCCATATGGGCCACGACCAAATCATTGTGTTAAATAGTTTTACGGGATCTATTCATGTGAGTCAAATATTCCTTTCTTTTTTTTTTAAGTCCTTTTCGGCATCTGAGGCCATTTGGACTCCGTCCTTATTTAATTAAATTAATTGGTAGCCAATGTAATTTAAATAAATTTTTGTTGCTCAGGACGGGAAGCGAACCTCTGACCTTTGGTATGTGAAGCTAGACCTCTAGCTCTGCACCAAGGGACAGGGCGAGTCAAATATTAATAGTAATCAATATGCAGATTATAGCCAGCCAGGCAATACAGGAAGAGAGAAAGAGAAAAACGGAGATATTAGGCCAATTTCATTTAGTCGAAAAAAAGAGCAACGCTTCGGTCCTTAGCTTGGGACCATCCTGTGTTGTCAAAAATATTATTAAGTTATTATATATTCGGACTTAACAACTCATACATATGCCACTTGATCCACCAGCAAAAATATACTCACAAAATTGTTTCATAAATAATTATAGCCACTCTAGGGATTCGTTCCCATTTCCTTCTTCATAGATAATTTTTTGTCCGAAAGTGGATTTGAACCTGAGTTGCTTTCTACTTAGGATTAAAAACAACTGCTTTATCATCTCAGCCAATTAACCACTATATAATATAATATATTTATTTAATATCTTTATTAAAATTACGAATTTTTATACACATTACCATTTATTAACTTTATCAAAATATTTATGAGATTAAAAAAAAAAAAGAATTTCTCGCTATTTAAAAATTAATTCAACATTCTAATTAAAAAAAAAATTAATTTAATTTTTATTCTATTTAAAATAGAATATAATTCAATTAAACTGTGTTTCTCTTATTACATAAATGAATGAGCGTTTTTTTTAAATATTTGTTATTTATATATATTTTTATATTTAGTTCATATGTTTGAATAGAAGCTTGCCAAATGGTTTCTAATAAAAGCTCGTTAATAAATGTTAATTTAAATTTTATTTAATGAATTTTTTTCTTTTAATAATTAAAAAAATATTTGTTACATATTTGTGTTCCCATATATAAAAAAAATAGTTTGAATATAGAATGGTTGAAATAAATCCAAAAGCAATTTAAAAATAAACCACTTCTAAAAACAGTTCAGTTTTTCTCACTAGCTTATATTTTTCTATATGATGGGTCAGATTTGACAGAATAAATAAAAAGGATTTTTTATGTTATAGGTAGCAATAAATGAGATAGAATTACGTTTTTTTTAAATCCAAAATGAATTTTTTTAAAGTTGGGTTGGACAAAGTCCCAGAAAGAGGGGGGGGGGGGGGGCGGATATATTTAAAAAGAGCATCGAAATAAAAAAAATTGGAGATTTTGAAGGTTAGTGCAATTAAAGGCGTCCAAAAATTATATAATTATTTGTCAACCTAATCTATGGTTTCGGCTAGCATTGCTTGCCTTCATCAGATATATTATTCAGAGTATCTCACTGACCTAAGATGTTCACTTTCCTCCGTTTCAAGTACACACTTCTGGTGATGGCAAGCCGAAACCAAGATTAGGTTGACAAATAATTATATAATTTTTGGAAGTGTATATGCCTTTAATTTCACTAACCTTCAAAATCTAATAATCACAACGTCCTCAAGAAGGTTCTCTTCACTTTTTTTTAACCGTTACACATTTTTTGAGGGTCTTTATTTCCAGGGAAATCAAAATTCGAAAATTTTATTTTACTTTTCAAATTAAAAATTTGTGGATTCTTTGTTAAAGAAATTTTTAATAATTCCTTAGTATTTGCAAAAAATAAAAACAAAAATATTAAGAGTCATAGGGCAAAAATTCGTTTTTTTTTTTGTATGCTGGAAGCTAGGCAATCCAAACGACCAAATCATTAATAGCTCCAGAGCTCTCACTTGTTAATTTTTCAGAAGATATAACAATTATGCATACGTCATCTGCTCTAAAGAAGTTCGGAGTAATTTTTCGAAAAGTCCATTAATGAGTTGGTAATTTGGGTTGACTAACTTTCAGCAAACAAAATTATATACCCAATAGTATAAAATTTCAATTTTTAAGAAATTTTATTATGAATTATTAAAGATTTCTACAGTCATTAGTATCCCCGTATCGATTTCATTTTCAAACATAAATTAATTAGGCTTAAGGAACAAATTTATATTGCGCGAGATCTCAAGAATTTTTATTGATTTTTATATATTTTTAAATTGTTATATAGAAAAAAGACATTTTAACGGATTTTCCCTCAAAAGAGATAACAGGCATTTTAGTTAATTTTTTTCTTTTTTATCTCAATTGAAAGCTTATTTCATGGGGATGGTCCACTTGGATCAACCACAATAACTGTTTTCTAACGATTTATATAAGATTAACACTAATCTACTGAATCGTTCAAATTTAGAAAAAAATTTAATTTATCGACTATGATCTAATAATACTAATAAATTTTTTTTTAAAGAATAAAAATATTTATTTCTTTAATAGAGAAGAAATAAAACTAAATCCATTCTATTTTCAAACTAAAGTGACTTTTTATTAGTGACCTAGAGAGACCTTCGGCATTCACTAATTAATGATTTTTAAATTTTTTTAAATACACCAATTTTGCCAACTTGGACTTTTTTTTGGAAGAATTTCCAAACATTAATTTAATTAATCACCAATAATTAATTTAATCAACAATATTTCTGAAATTCGTTCGAACTTTTTTTTAGGTAAAAAAATAGACCTTATTTTGTCAACACGAGGCGACCTGGAGGGGAACTCCCCTTGGCTACTGCCCTGACCATTATAGAATTTACAATTTATTATCTCTTTGGAATATTATTCTATTTTTATTTTTCTTTATTTAATTAGTAAACAAAAAAAAAAAAAAATTATTTAAATTATATGTTCCTTCAAAACTAGATTCAAGAGATTCTAGTGATTTATTTATTTATTTATCTAGATCAGCAATTTTTTATCTCACGGCACAAAAAAACTAATTAAAATTCTATGTCACACAATTCAAATATTTAGGGAATATATCGTTGGTTTAAAAAAAAAGACACCAACCAAAGCATCATGTTTATTTTCAACGATATGGTTTTTTTTTTGTTTCAAAGCCCCTTCATTATGACAACTTTAATTAAATTTGAATCTTACGATTAAACAAACGTAGTATCAAATTTATTCTCTTTAGTGTCAAAATGACACTAGATTAGTGAAAATTACTCTTGCAATTATCAATTATCATATACTAGGGTGGATTCTAATTTTCTTCCCCAGTCGGAGCCATAATTGAAAATGTTAAATATTTTTTGCCATAAGATGGATTCGAACTTGGACTCACTTTTTAATTTAAAATATGTAAATCATATACTGCTGGAAAGATCTCAAGAACAATCAATTGATAACCCCAACACATAACAGACACACTGAATTTTTTCACATTAGAGAGTCCTGATGTGGACTTAAAGACTTTTTTAATATTAATTCCAAATAACCACACAAGAAATTATATAAATTTTAATTTTATAAAATTAAAAAAGAAAAAAAAAAACATTTCAACTCTTTGTTTTTAATGAATATTTACTTTAAACAAATTTATATATAAATTAAATTAACATGAGAACATATTTCAAAGAGAACAAGATAACATTAAAAGAAATTAATATAATATTTTTAGCGCCGTCATCAATCGCAAAATTACTTTTTCTCAAAAAATATTACTGTATATACTAAAATCCCATAAATCCATTGTTTCTGATCGACTTCTAATTTCATTAACCTAACAAGTTCAAAATAAACAAAACTTTGGCATTTTTGCAGCTATTTTATTTTTTTTAACCGAAAATAAAAGCAGAGATGATATTAAATTATTAACTTTTTTCAAGGAATAAGTAAAATTCACACTTTTTTTTTAAATTTCCTATAACCAAAGGGTGATGATATATAGGAAAGTCTATTCACAAACTCGAGATTTTATGGATCTCTAAGAATTCAAGTCCCCATAAATTCAAAAAAATTGTTTTGATAATCTCGCCTGTGTGTGTTTGTGAGCGCATATAGACAAAATTACGGCCAAACGACTTGAAAAATTTTATATATAAGATATTAATCAAGATTCAAAGAGAACGTCAACTTTTGGTAATATTCAACCCAACCAAAATGGAGTTTCATTTTAGTTCAATCATGAAAAAATAAAATATTAACTTTATCGAAATAATACCCATAAACAAAAATAACACAAAGTTTGATTGAAAATTATTTGTATCTTTTAATCCTTTAGGAGGTGGTCTTTATTGGGACTGATTAACTGTGTAAGATATAAAAGATGTTCAAAATTATAAATAGAACAATTTTGTTTATGGCAATTATTTCGATAAAGTTAATATTTTAATTTTTCATAATTGAACTTCAAATGAAGTACTACCTCTGATCGGCCAATTATTACCTTAATGTTATATGAAATTCTTAAGATATTTGAATTTTGTATTAAAAAAATTTATTTCCAAAATACACAAGATAGATTTTTTTTATAATTTTATAATTTAACTGGGCATGTTTGATAATTAAATTGATTTATAATTTATTTAAAACTAAAATGATCTCTCGAACTTACTTTATTTTTTATTCTTCATTAGTTTTTCTTTTTATAACTTAAATATACTTAGATGATTATTTAGAAAAGATCCACTCAGGTTTAGTGAGTAGGTGGTTGGCGACCACGAGTTACCCTAGCTAAGGTTGGCATTTCTTCTGTTCCCTAAGCTGTTTTCATGTGATGTGCAAACTTACAGAGAAACAGTCCTAAGGGTGTATTCTATATAAGGAACGTGTAAATACAAATTCCCAGTGTTTCCAAGTACATATGAAATATTAAGTTTATTTATTTTTATATCTACTTTATATTTTTTTTAATATAATGTAAAAAAAAGTTAACGGTCAAAATATAAAAAAAATTAAATTCGTCTAAAAAGTATCTCAGTAAAGTACTTGTACCCGTTAGCCGATTTTATTCAAAAGCTTCGAAGTCCAAGCGACGAGGGAACCATTTTATAAGAACCATTTTTTTTTATAAGCAGGGAATATCAAAACGTTGAAATCTTGACATCGATTTATTTGCTATTGCAATACTTTCTCACTATATATTACATAAAAGAAAATAAAAATATTGGAAAAGGAATAAAATCATTAAAAACGATTGTAGCTCCTCTAGTGGTTAATAGTTATAAAAAATTGATTTAAAAAGTAACTTTTTTGTCCAAAATTAGTGAATATAAAATTCGATAAAAAATAAAAAAGTATTACCGCATATTGAAACTTGATAATATCATTTATCTATGGAAAATCAAATAAAATTTTCAATGAAAGCCCCACTCTTTTGTCATATATACTCAACAATTTTTTACAGAAAATTTTTCTCCTTTTTAAATAAAAGCGTTTTTTTTGTATTTATGGCCGCCACCCCGTGGCCGAGTTTAGAACTATTAACAGAGTCATTATCCACGGGTTGGTCTGCGATTGTTGAGATTAACTCGACATTTCGGTTCTCCTTTTGGAGCCATTTTCAAGAGTAGTGATGGTGGATGGTGGTTTATTTTCGGGGACACAGTCTTGCTAGTCCCCAAATTCGGTGGCTGTCTCAGAGATTTGGATTTGCCACTGATATCTAGGAAGGGATTAGTTGGGTATTGTGCTGTTGATGTTCTGTTTGGATTGACTTCGGGACCTATCTGCATACTCCCCGAGTCGGAATGTTTGTGGGTGTTTCCAGAAATTATATATATATACAATATATAATTTCAAGTCTATATAAAAATTTTTTGTCTCACTCAACTTTTCGTGCATGTCTCCCATTATCATTCCGTTTTCAAAATATAGCTCTATTAGGTATTAGAAATAATAGTACCTATTTTAATTTTTTGTATTATTTATTTGTTTTTTAAATTAGGAAAAAATTTTACAATTTTTTTTTTAGAGGAATTTTGACTTATTGATCAACCTATGTATGTTGTGTATCAATTTATTTTTGATGAATTAATTTCAAATTATGGACTTTTATTTATTATCTTAATTTGATCTTTTTTTTTTAAAAATTTCTCAAACAGAACTTAATTCATTGCATCTTTGTTTTTTTTTTTCTTAATATTTGGAATGATTGATGAATTTATAGAAAAAACTTATCAAGTTAAAATTTATGTCGATTAGTATCATTTATAAATTATATTAAATAAATTTTTCCTTTTCATTTGGGGAATAAAAGACTATTTTTAGCCAAATTTTCTATGAAGAGTTCTTTTGCCAACGTTTCAAAAAAAAAAAAAAAAAAACTACGTCTCCCATTTTGAATTACAACAATTATAATATCGGGCTAAAAATAAGTTTTTTTTATTGACTTCTTGGTTAATGTTGATTAAGAGCAGAACTGACCTTTGGATTTCGAGGCCTGCGCCAAATATGGTGTGGAGAAAATAAAAAAATTATATCTAAATTTTACAATAAATATAAAAAAAAAAGAATCAAAAGCAACATTTATCTAAAAAGTAATACTTATCTCTATTATATTTAAGAATGATTGTGACAAATCCTAGAGCGAGAACTAGAAAGAGGTTTCGGACATATGGTAATTACATTTTAAAAGAGTTTTGGTCTCATAAAGAAAATAAGTAGTAGCTTTACACCCACGTGCTTACTTCTGGCGACCAAGAGTTAGCCCCATGTCCTCTCTCCCTTCCACTAGTCTTTTCTTTTTCAACAGTACCTGCAATTTTTTAAAATTTTTGTACCAACCCCACAATCTTGAGACGATGATTTCTCTCTCTAATAATTTAATATTAGAATAAGACTACTTTTTGGAACGAATAATACGCATTTAATTAAAAATAGGCGAATAAATTATTAGAAATATTCATTTTATTATTGTTATAATGGCTACGCAATAAATGATGATGGAAGAGTGAAATATAAATAAATAAACAACATGTTAATTTATGTTTTTATTAAAAATATTTTCATTAAAATCATCATTTCACATTAATAAACTAAATACTAAATCATTAAAAAGATCATCTGTATACCTTTATTGGTAAAATAATTTTTTGAGTACATTGGGCCTAGAAGCCTACCTTTCCAGTTTATTTGCCAGAAGTCGTTTCCATGCCTCTGGTGGTAGCCATATACGCGGTGAAGTAGTTTATTCCTATCGATACTTCTATATTTTTTTTCTGTCTTGCTAACTAATCCTATATATAATTCCACTTGATCATTTTCATCCAACTTGAGGGAAATGTAAGTTTTGAGGAATATCTCTTATTAATAGAACTAGCATGTATCCTAATTCTTTCGAAACTTGTCTCTACTCATTTACGCCTGTAGATGGTAACCATTATCATGTGATGTTATTTAGCCGCCATTTTTTTGTTATTCGGATAACAACACTGTTTTTATCATTTTTATTATCTATTATAATTCCAATTTGTTTATAGTGCTTTTCTGTTTATGTTACCATGGTGCGATACATTACATTGAACATGTTTCAGTGAACTTTATAATAAATCTATGGACTGTTGATTCACTCATTGCTTCATTGCAGCAGTGAACCGTACGGAGTCGTCTGTCAGTTGCCGCATAACATTTTCGGTTTTGATAAAACGTTTTCATGATTAAAACGCGTTAATTGGTTGTGTATCGTTTCATGATAACAAACAAATCGCAGTTATAATAGATAGCAAAAATAATAAAAAGTGTTGTCAACCAAACAACCAAAAACCGGCGCGCTTTTTTTTCACCTGTTCCAAAGTCCTCATTGGCGTACCTAGAACTTTTGCCGCCCGAGGCGGTCTCCAATTTGCCACCCTTTCCAAACCAATCAAATGGTGGTTTAAATAAATTAATAAACATAAATATATAATTGTAATTGAGACAAACTATTGGTGGAGAACTTTTTTACCATTGGATGTCATATTTAAATTATGCAGTAATAAAGAAGGCCACATAAATTGATATACCTATAAATGCAACATTTATAAAAATACAAGATACTTTTTTAAAGGCCACAAGAAACTTACGGAGGTCG
>JAAAKE020095045.1:0-19732 GCA_010014785.2 Anisolabis maritima | reverse complement strand
GGGCTTGGTTGGGTGTTGTGTTTTGTTTGGGTTGACTTCGAGGCCTCAATCTGCCTACTCCTCGAGTCGTTGTGTGTTTGTGTTTCCGAGGCTTGTGTTGGTCTCTGTGTTCTAGGTAGTGGTGTTTTTTAAGAAGTGTTTGGTTGGTGTAGTGTCAGTTGTCGCGACGGCTCGGATCCGGAGCCTCAATCTGTCTACTCCCCGGGTCGAGGTGACAGTTGTCGCGTTGGTTGGTTCGGCTCGGATCCGGGGTCTCAATCTGCCCACTCTCCGGGTCGAGATGTTGCTTGGTCGCTCTCCCGAACCCAAGTGAGTTAATCTCAACAATCAACGCGGACCAACCCGGGAAAACATTATTCCATATATATATATATATATATAGTTTTATGATATATATTCAATATAAACAAATTTTTCACAGAGTTCAATTCTCTTTGATTTACTTTCAATTTTCTGAAAAATCAGACAATTTAGCGGCTTACATTGTTAGTAATATACAAAAATCTAAAAAAATATATTTTACTTTTAAATATTACTAAATTATATATTTTCACAGTACTCATCGAGCTTCTTTAAATATTTCATAGATTCACATAAGAATAATTAGGATTTAAAGTTGTTTTTCTCTTAACATATGTTGTTAGAATTGCCCTATATTGGAAATTATTGTATAATCAAAATTTGTTCCTTTGAATAGATAATTAAACAAAATTGGTTATTTTTACAATTAAAAAAAATTATTTATTTTAATTTAAAGTCATTTTAGATTCCTGAAGCCATGACTATAGAATATATAAATCATATTAATAAAAAATCAGTAGATGGCTTCCGGTGGGCGTACAGCAACGCTTTGTTCCTCGGAGCTACCCATTCGAGTTTTGCTTAGTCTTGCTTCTATTAAAATTTATAAGGTTTTCCAAACTACTAAAAAAATTATAATTAACTTAATGTTAATATTTTAAGTTAGCAGCGGTATGGTAACTGATCAACAACCCGGAGGATATATGACTCAGGGAGATTTCTGCTTCTGCTGGTTTTTAAACAAAAAGAAATATAATTAAAAAAAATATGATTAAGAATAAAAAAAATTTATTTTAAAAAGGATTATGGATTTCTGAAATTATATTAACTATTTAACATAAAAAAATATTAGAATTGCTTATTTTATATAAAGATACAAAAAAAATATATCAATTAAAAAAATTATGATTAAAATTCCTTTTTGAAATCAAGGAACAGCAGACTGGTTTTTAAAAAGACCAAAATGATCTTGTTCATTGCGAGTTATTTATTTAAAAAAAAAAAAAAATAATAAAATTATATTTGATATAATATTTATTTCACTTTACAATATAATTAAATAGAATAATGAAAGTTAACTGAAAATTTAAAATAAAATATTTAAAGTTGTAAATAAAATTATAAATAAAAAGAAAATTAATTTGAATTAGAAAGAATTCCATTTACTTTTTCAAGAGCATATTGTAAACATTTAGAGAGTACTTGACTGCATCCATATTTTTCAATTGTACTAAATTTAAATGTTTTAAAGTTCTTTTCAACATCCATGTGTGTCACTGCAGCCATATGAGGACAAATAATAATTTTATTATGATCAAGGAAATTGATTTGTAGTGTACCATTTGTAAGTGCCATTAACACTCCTGAAGTGGAACGCATCCATTGATAAAGATAAGGAACTCGAGAAAGAGTATCGCATTCCCTGCCACATAATTGTTCTCCTGCTTTTAAGAGATGTTCATTCATATAACGACCAAAATAGACCAAGAGCTTCATTTTCTTTTCGAGCGATTCAGGAAAATCACAATGGCTATGATAGTGTTCAGTTCCATCGCGTTCAATATAATGGACATTATTTCCATCAGGAAGTTGAATAATTTTTGTTTTATCGTTAAACATTACTCCCACACTTTCATCACTTAACTGATATCCAAATCCATATTTATCAGAATAATCAACCCACTTTGAAATCCATACAAGAGGTGTAGCAGCAGGATCAGTAGTATCGTCTCCATAATATTTATTCTCTCTGCCTGGATCTTTTTCTAATACTTTAGTTAATTGAGTCTGCAACTTCTTAATATGAGCTCTACAAAGACTTTCTTGACTTTTATTAGTTTGAATTTTTCCAGCTGCCATGACGGTGCTTTGTCGAGGATTGGGAGATTTTGAAGATCCTGCAATAGCCACTCCAGGATTTCCAACGTTCATTTCCACAAGTGGTTTTCGAGGAGATTTATCCTTCATTGGTTTTTCTAAAATATCTAAACGGGGAGCCATAGTAAGGCATGAGATCGGGAGTTCTTTTGGATGAAATCCATTCGTCATAAATTCACTTTTCAAAAGAGAGGCTACAGTTGGTCTTGCTTGTGGGTTGAATTGTAACATTTTTCTTATAAGAGTTGATGCTGGTTTTGATACATTTTGTGGCATATTATATTCGCACCTTTTAATCCGATTATAAGTTTCTTTAAGCGAACTTGTCTCAAAAGGAGGACGACCAAATAAGAGAGTGTATACTATACATCCAATGGACCAAACATCGACTTCAAAACTATGGCCTTTCTTTTCAAGAATTTCAGGAGCAATATAATTAGGAGTTCCACATAAAGTTCTGAAACAAAAAAATGAAATTTAATCCATCAATTGAATAATTTTAATAAAATGTCCAAGATTTATTTTTTTCTGAGGCCATTTAGGCTCCATCCTTTTTAGAATTTATATATCAGTTTAATAAACTTTAGTCTTGTATTTCAACCTTGTAGATCAAATAATTGAAGATATCAAAAGATATCAACGTCGCTAGATTTAATTGAATAGGAAAAGATATTGGGTTTTCATTTTTCCCATTTATTGTATAATAGCTATATATTAAGATAAATAGAAAAAATTTTAAAGGCCTATTTGTTTTTAAAATGGATTTAATTCACAATAGATCCGACTGGGTTTTTTGATGGTAATAAATCATATTGATTCGAAAAAGAAATCCGAAATATCGAATCAATCTCATCCTAGCCTTTATATACAAGTATATATATTATAGTTTATTTAATTTTAGGAACTTTATAGGTAGCTTTTTCAAAAAAAAAAAAAAAAATACGAGACTATGAATCTGAATTCTAATTATTATTAATTCATATATCTTTTTTATTTATAAATTTTAATCCTTCTTAGTATTAGGAAATGAATTAATGAACATATTGAGTCATTGAGATATCTGTAAAACAATTACAAATTTAATTTTTAACGATATTTTCTAAATTTTTCATTAAGAGTATAGCAATATAAAAAAAGACTTAATTTTGTTAATAAAATTAAGAATATTAAAATATCTAAAAATCACACTCTAGTGTCGTTCGAAATTGTATATACAAATGTAAATGTAAAAAGTGAAAGTTATAAAAAAATAATAAGCTGAGATTACATCCAATCTTTCACCATAGACCTTTTTTTTGGAAGCTATAGAAATCATCATGAATGGTAATTTTTTAAATTTAATAATTCCATATATGGATTAACCACAGTCCAAATGATGGGAAATAAATCGTGCCGTTTTTGCCAATTGATTAGGATTTAGGAAATATTACCCTTAAATTATTATTAAAAAATTAAATTTGCAATTGTTTTACAGATATGTCGATAGTTCAATATGATGAGTAGAATGACCAAAAATAGTAGAAACCCTAAACAAACTAAAGAGATATGGCAACAAGATAAAATTCACATTGAAGACCAAAAAATTCAATTAATTTTTTAGATGACGAGGTTGCAGGGAGGAGGTTTGGATAGGGAATGAATGGCGAATTGCTTCGTAATGTTAGAATTTTTTGCTTGAGGCTTATCCCTCATAGATTTTTATTTAGGTAAATAAAAATAAAAGAATGAATTAAAAAGATATTAATATTATATCCCTATTCTTACTTTTTCCTTTCTCCTTCGTGTTCAATCCGAGCTGCTAGTCCAAAATCGCCAATTTTGACTTGCATATTCTCATTAATAAATAAATTCCCCAATTTAAGATCTCGATGTATAATTGAATTATTATGTAAATATGAAACTCCATCAAGAATATGTCCAAGAAAATATCGTATTTCAGGCTCGGTTAATGTTTTTCTTCTTTTTTGAAGTTCCATCATCGACTAAAAAAGTAATAAAAAGAAAATGAGTGAAATTTTTCTATAAATTTAATCAATCATAAGTAGATTTACCCTCTTTTTGCATAACTCTAAAACAATGTAAACATTAAGGGAATCTTCAAAAAAACCATAGAATCCAACAATATTATCATGTTTCAATTCCTTGTGAATGGCAATTTCCTGTGCCATTTTATCTCTTTGATTATGTTTTAACATTAATGATTTGGAAACAATTTTTCCAGCATAAACTTTATTTGTATTTTTATCCACAATTTCGTAGCATTTTGCAAAACCTCCCTATGAAATCAGCAAAGAAAAAATTTAAAAAGTTGGAGATGAGAATTAATTATTTAAAAAATAAATCATTTTTTTTACTTACCTTTCCAAAAAATCTTCCTTTTTTATAAATAGTATTTGTTGAATGGTCTATTATCGTATCGGGGATTTCTTGGTTGTCTTTAGAACTGCTCATGATTATAATTTATATTATTACAAAAAACAAAATAGATTTATTTAGAATAAAATTGTTGGATCAATAAGAAAAATAATCAATATCAAAAAGCAACTATATCTAATAGAGAATAATGAGAAAAAGTTTAAAAAAGTTGTGCATCAAAACGGTTTCTTCTTGTATCCAAAGTTAATCAACTTGTATAATGAATCCAGGCGTTCTAAGAAAAACGGTTAGTGAGAGAAGTGAGTTAGTTTTGAAATTTGAATGAAAAGCCTTTCTTCTCGTTGGCTGAAAACAAATCCAATCAGAGTCAAATGACTTCACCGCGCATTTTTAACCGTTGTCAAAATATGACGTCTCTCTAAACAACTCGTTGCTTATTTCACACCTTTCTGTTTTTTCCTAAATAATTTAAACTATTTTGCTATTTATAATATTCTAATTTCTTTTATTTATTTATGTCTTTAATAAAAATTATCTTTTACTAATTGTTTTGAATTTTAAATAGTTTTTTTTATTTATAATTTCACATTTGTTATGATAAATATGACATTTGTATATATTTTTTAAATAATTAATTTTACTCTTAATAATTAAATATGAATTAACAAACATGTTTTTTCATCAATAAATTCACTTTCTAATATTATCACGTTTATACATTTTTTACTTTTGATAAAAATATTTCAACTCGACACAAAGTTTTTTTTTTAAATATAATTTATATTATGTTAATAATTAATAATCAAAGAACAGGAAAATTAATTTTTTGACATCAACCACATAAATTGAAGCTTATTTAAATGGCTCTCTTTCTGGAAAAGACATTTAAAAAATTTAAATTTATATTAGAAAATTATTTTAAAAAACTGAAATTTATTTCACAAATAAAACGTCTATTTTGAAAAATTTTTAAGTATTAATTTAAAGCTTGAGATTTTTCTCTTAAAAAAAAATTGTTTTATTTTTGAACTCGTTCTTTAGTACTAGTTCAGACTCATTTAATAACCCGTTATGGACCAAGCGGTACAAGATGAAATAATTGATGCTTTAAAAAGATTAGGGCAAAATTATTTAAAAGTGAGTTTTTATTATTATTAATTAATCAAGGGATATTATTTAAGCTTATTAACATATTTATATTAATACGTTTTATTTTTAATGTTATGCAGAACTTAACGATACATTCATCAGCTTGGCTGGAGCAAATATCACTCATTTAAATAGAATTATTATTATATTGAACACAAATTTGACTATATAGCTTAATTAATACATTCAGTCTTAAAATATTACTATTATTTTAAATATTAAGCAGCCGTTTCATAATCGTCTTAGCACTTTATTTTAACTTTTTATCTTTATTTAAAAATATAGTTGCATTCCTACGAAATGAAAATGCCAGCAGGCTTTCCAAATCATGAGGACTAAATTATTTTCGAACCAAAGGGATTAAAATAGTTTAAAGTGGAATTCCATTTTAGTGATTTTAACTTTTTCTCAAATTATGTCACTATCTCTTCAAACATTTAGTGAGACACAACAATTTTTTTTCATATTTGTTGAATAAAGGCCGAACTAAGTTGCAATGTATTATCAAAATCACTTGAAATTCTTTCATATATTTCTATGAATTACCATATTACTGCAATCCGACCACCAAACCAGAAAAAATTTGGCTAAAGTGAGAATAAACGAACAAAAACATATATTTTAATTTAGAGGATAAGAGTCAAGACCGGAATATTGATTACAAAAGAAAAGTTGAGACAAGGATATAGTCAGGCCAAGGTCGACTCAATCTAGAACAAAAAATAAGAAGAAATAAACTTTTTTGATAGACTTTGGAAGCTATCCATTTTTTAATTTTAGCTTAAAATTGATTATGAAACTGAGTGCGATTGATTAAGTAAATTTTTTCTAATATTAACGACAAAAAAATCATGATTTTTTCAATACCTTAGAAATTCTTATATATGTAATATATATATATATATATATATACATTTAATATTTTATTTTTAAACATGTTATTTAGTATATACATTATTTCTTAAATAATGAAGTTTTATTTTATTTTACTGTTTTTATTTTATTTTTTCTTCCTTATATATCATAGATGAAATCATTATTTCTTTCCTAAGTTATATATAGATATAGCTATCAGGAAAAATTGTAAAAGAATTAATTATTCCATTCTTTCTTTTTTTCCCTCATTTTGAAAATTCAAGAACTAAGCTTCAAATTCTGTGACTCCTCACGAAACTGTAGAAGAAATATTCAAATTAATATTAGTAATTTTTTTATATAAAATAATAATATTTAAAAATAATCTCATTCTTTTTATTAATATATTAAAGTTTAAATTTTGCATTTCTATCTAATTCTATTCATCTTTTATATTAACATCAATTTAAAAAAAAAAAGGATGAGATATTTTATAATCTTACAAAATAAATATAATAATCATTGATACATCCATCCATGTAAAAATAAATATTTGGAATTAGAATTATATTTTCTCACTATTTTATACTCCTAAATCTAAAATAGTGCTTAATTTTCAAAAATATTTAGAGATTCAGAAAAAAATATACTATATATTACTCCTCTCGCTATATATTTAATATACTCTATCTTGTTGCTCGCAGTGTTATGATAATCCAGAATAAAAGGTCTCTTAATATATAATTATCCTGGCCAGAGATTATATAGAAAACTATAACTTTAGCGGGGCACTAGGTTTCCCAGTCAACCATCTGCTTAATCTGGCCCTCTCTAACCCTGCGGTCTTCAAAATTTGTCACGGAACGTTTTTGATATTAAAATATTTAATGGGATCCGTTCTGGTCAAATAAAAAATTATCATTACTTTATTATATTTCTGTGTGATAAATTCTATTAATTTTATTTATTTGGTTTGTTAAGCACTACAAATATTAATAAAATGAAATATAAACAGTAGTTCGAGGGGGAGTTGTTTGGAACCCCAGTCCCAGTGTTTCGCGGAACCGAAACTTGAACTCAGTTTGAATACAGTTGCCTCAGTTTGAATACAGTTGCCTGAATGGTGATAAAGCTTGACCCTCAAGTTGACGAACATTATTAATTTATTTTTGAAAATTAATTACTATAAATAATGAAGACTAATAAAGAATAATGGTACAAATTTTTTGATTTTCAGAAACTTAATATGAAAATTTATAGATTATTCTTTATTAGTTTTCTTTTAAATGGTTATTAATATATTTTATTAAAATTATTAATGTTATATTTAAAAAATTAAGCACCGGCTTAGTCTTCTAGTAATTTTTGATATTTCTTTTCAGGCTGGAGGAACAAGAGCAGGATGGAATGCTTTAGGTCTGGTCATTGATTGGGGCTGAGGTGGAAGTGTAAGACTTATACCAACAGCTTGAAGACTTCCATCTAAAGGTTCCTCATCACGAAAGGTTTCGTCTGCATTACTGTCAACAGAATAGCGTCTTGTAGAAGGTAATAAAATACGAGTGTTATTATCATTACAAGCATTTTGTGGTTGAATCACTTGTAAATTTGATAGAACTACCTTGCAATTACGTTTAGTGCGTTTTAAGGAATGTCTCCAATCATTTAATAAATGTTTGGAAACATCACTCCACTGACCGCCATGTTTGTTCACTTCTAAAGGAGTCTTTCTATAACGTAAACGAGTAACCTTTTTTTCATCAAAACTTTTTTTCGCCGATCCTTTAACATCATCATTATCATTTTTCTTCCCCATTGAAGATAAACCTTTAGTTCTATTTTTCATGATCGACTCATTTGTTTTGATTCTTTTTTTCTTTATTTTCTGTTTAGCCGAAGTTAAAGGTGGAGAAGGTGGTTTTAGAAGTCTAGGTGTTTTTTCAGGCGAATTGGATTTTCTTTTATTATTGTTAATAATTGCTGTCATAGATTGGGACAATGCAGAATCTTTAATAGCCTGTAATGTTGGTGTCATTGGAAAAGAACGATTCTGTCCATAAATTCGTGGAGTTTCTGAAGTCCAACTAAAATTAGTTTCAGGCAGATGAAATGGCGTTGTATCTTTTTCGTGCGATTGCGGCCTGGACGAATCTAATTGACGAGCCAGATCTTCAATTAAATCAACTATAATTGGTCCAATATAATCAACAGAAACTTTTGGTTTATAAAGTCGAGGTTTTTGGTTTTGATTTTGATTGTTACTTGACTCAACAGTAGGTCTAATAGAAGTCACTGCTGGTTTTTCTACAAGGCGAGATTCAGCCGATACGCGTTTTGAAACACGTTGACTATTAGGAAGTGGACTTGAGCGGGAACCTAAATTTCCTCCTCGAGTTAATTTATGACCACGTATTTGTAGAGACATGCCAAGATATGAGGGAGTTGGAGATATTACTTGTCTATATGCCAACTCAAATCGGCCAGTGTCTGCACGAATATTATCTCTTCGATCGATTACCACCTAAAATATGATTCTTAATTAGTATTTACTTTTAAAATAATTTTATATCAAATATTCAGTTTTGGACTCGAACAAGATAAGGCTTATCTGAGCTTCCTTTGTTTAGTGCCCTCTGACCCCTGACATCTGGTCGAATCCAAATATAAAAATCTCGTAAAATTTATTTTACTTCTTTCCATATTGAATTTAGATAAGTAATCCCACTTCTTTAATTTGGACTTTCTCTAGAAGAATGTTCTAATGCAGTGGTTCTTTTTATACTCGCACTTCCCTAAATAACCCAAAATATAAATATATATCCAAAAAATATTCCTTTCAGGACTCTCTTAGAGTTAAGAACCACTGTTCTAACGTTCTCAGATTCTTATATTAATTACTATGTCTGTCTGCATGCGTATCTTAAAATTTGCAATTAGATGGCGGTCTGCAGAACAGAAATGTGTGAAAGAGGAAGTCGGAAAAGTCGCCTCTTTCGAAAAAAAAAAAAAAAACTAATTCTGATTTGAAATTGGGAATGAATAAGAAATATTAGAATAGTAAATATTTTGAAATTCTTAAAATAATTCATTTTATATAAAATTTTCTAATACCTTTATAACGTCTTCGAGGCATTGTGGACAGAGCCTGGCTGTAATACTGGTACTTGGAGCCATACACGGACAAGCATTTATTTCAATTAACCATGGCGAATAATCTTCTGATAACATAAAATCAGCACCATATAATTCAAAACAATTCGGACGATGGTCCATATGGTCCTAAAATGACAAAAGAAATGTTAATATATTTTTTTTTACACATTTAAATTCTAGTATATTCACCTGTGAAGCCAGTAAAGCTCCAACAATTCCAGCTTTCATCCCTGGATATATTGATTCTTCCCAACGTCTAGCTTCTCCAATACTTCTTAAATACGATTGAAACATATTACAATCCCACATATTTTCGGATGGTAAGGCGGTATTTCTCTGTCCATTTTTATAACGGCATTGGACGGCATTATTGCTAAGATGGACAGATTCGTGAAGATTTTTTAAATTAAATCGCTGAGAACAAAATCTTAAATAGCTATCCTTATACATCCATATTGTTAAGGGAAATGCTGAAGTTACTAAAAACCATTGCCGAATATCAAATTTCGTCTCATAAATTAGTAAAGGTCGTTCTGAAATAAGAATAAATTAAACATTTATTTTTATAATTCGTTATTATTATTTTCTTATAATATATAATATACCTATATATTTTTGAACCACGTATCGACTTTCTTTCATTATACTTGGACTTAAACGATTAACAATTGAATCAATTTTATTCATAAGTTCTATACCACGTCCTCTTGAACGTGCCCCTGGCTTTACAATCCAAATATTTAAAACTCCATCAAGATCAAATTCAGGCAGACATTTTCGCAATCCAACTGATGTACTTTTACATGCCCAGTATTTTTTCTTAAAAAAAAAACCTATATTTACATCAAAATACATTTATATCATCAGTCCTCTTAGAAATTGGCTCTAAGTTCCTCTTAATTTTATTATGGCTTATATATCTTATATCGAAGCCGAGAACTTTTATTATAATCATTGATAATATTTAGTATCCATTAAAAAGAACCTAGGCGAAGTTTCTATTTGGATAGATGATGTAAGCTAAGTAATGAAATAGAAAAAATAGACCTTATCCGAATTTAAGTATATTTTTTACCTATAGATGAAGGAATTATAATCTTACCAAATTTGAGAAATTTTCTATTGTCGAGATAGTCTGTGATTGGTATTTTCTTGTTCTGAATGAATGAATTTCGTTCGTTTTACTTCATTATATCAACTTTTGGTACATATAACCAAAGCTTATGTCTAACTTTATTCATTGTATCATTCACTTTTTTAAATTTTATTAATTAATGAAAAACCATTAAAGTAAAAGTTGTATCATTTCTATTCCTTATAAGCCCAGTATTTTTTTCTTTATTACATTTATTCGAAAAATTTTTTTAAGTAGATTAGTTTTTGTAAAAAAAATGAAAAAAAATAAGTAAAAAATAATTTTTCAAAAGGATAAGGTTTATTTTTATTTAATTTAAAAAGTAAAACTCAATACCCTTAAAGAAGTATTCTTAGTTTCAGTAAAAAGACAATTTTCATGGACTATCATATAATACCAAACGAGAAATTGGTCCCATTGATGTGTCCATATCACAGGTGGATCTTCATCAATATCATGATGAGCTTTTGATCGTATGAGTTCATTGCAACGATTGATAGCGAAATCCAGAGCATTTAAAGGAACTTTTCCTTCCGGAGAAGCAACACTTTTCACTCCGTTTTTTTCCCACGCTTCAATAAACCAACGAATAAGTGATTGGCAAGACGTCATTCGAAAATCTTGTACAAAAGCTGTGAAATCTTCTTCTTGGCAAATATTGTAACATCGTGGAAAACGAGTTTCCGCAATTCCATCCTCACAAAACCAATGCATTTGTTGAAGATAAGAACATAAACCCCATTTAGTTGTAAAATAGGCTTTTGGGAAACGATTAACTAATTGACGTTTGCCTAAATCTTTCCAAGATACATTATCACAACGGACTGTCCAAAGAAAATCAACGGGAACATTCTTCATTAAACGAGCTTGAAATTGTCGGTCATTATACAATGGACCTGGTCCGCTTTCCTCATTGTTATTATTACTATTATTATTATTATTATTTTGCTCTCCTACATTCGTAATAGCAGGTCCAGATATGAGTCTTGCTATTCGAGCAACCTCATGTTTTTCTACCCAACCTCGTCTACGCATCGCATGACGTATAGATGGATAGGCTCCAATTACACAAAATGTTTTATGTTCATGTACTGCTCGATCGACCTTTATAAAATAAAGAAATATACAAATTAAAAATGTATATATGAATAATAAAAGACATTATTTGGCACAAACCAAAAGTTAAATTCTGCACATCTCAGGGTCCAAAATACATAAACGCTTTCAGCTAATGTACAAGTAGCAGAAACTATTAAGAATGATTAAATGGCAAGATTATAAATCCTGCCGAGTCTTCCCAAATGAAAATTATTTCATATGGGGCAGATTCAGCCAAAAATAAAGCCTCTATATGCTTTTGATCTTGGACGTTTCAAATCGTCTTCCATCTCAAAAGAGATGAGATATTATTCTTCACAACTACCATTGTGAACCGAATGAAAAATATTTTTTACTTGAGTGATCTTAAGACCCTGAAAATGGTCCCAACCTAGGATCAAAACGTTGCTCCTCATCAAATAAATTATATTGGCCTGAATCTCCGTCTTTTCTTTCTCCTTGCTAAGTTTATTTAGTATCGGAATTTTCTATTTTAAAAATATATATTAAAAAATTTAAAATAAACCATTGTTTGTCCAAACTATCCTGAAAGACTAAATTAAATCATTTTATTAAATTTATCAATTCAAAAAAAGTTCAAAAGAACCGAAATATCAATAATACATCATAGTTCGAATGTACATTTTATATGTCAGAGCTATTTATTTAACGGAATGAATGTTCAGGGGTTGCAACCCCAATCTTTAGGGAGCAATGAGAACTTGATATATGGCTATTTATTTTGCTATTAACGTATGATAGAAACCAACCATCCATTTCCACTTAAACTTTTATTTATATACATCTCTATGATTCATTTCTCCTTCGTGGATAGAATTAAATGATTTAAATCAATAAAGACGAATAATAAATAATAAAATATTACCTGCTCTTTCAAACGTTTCAATTTCTCATTTGTAAGTCCAGAGCTATTCTTAAGATTGTTACTGAGCAAAAATGCTGAATGCATTTGTTGTGAAGGAGTAGATGAAACTAAAAAAAATTATTTTATTTCAATTAAGATTTTGTTTGATCTTTTTTTCCTTATTTTCATCTAGTTTTCCTTGATATAATTTTTTTGTCTAAAGAATTTTATCCTATGACTTCATTATTTATAGGAAATTCGTTCTCAAAAACAAATATATATTTTTAAAGAAATTTAGAAAATTTTTTAATCGATTTAATAAAATCATCAAAAAGCAGTGAGAATTTTGTTTGCAAGTATTCTCTCATATATTTTATTAATTTTTCCTAGAAGAGGCATAATTTTTCTCTTCTAGGAATTTTTTAAAGAGAACATAATTATATCAATATAATTTGTCCATTTAAAAACTCCTTATAGAATTTTATTTTTTTTATATTTTATTTCTTAACAAAATTTTTATTTTGATAGAGGAATAGATATCCACGATTTGAATGTATTAAAAGAAAGTCAAATTTGAATCTACTAGTCATTCTATCTATCGTACTCATACACTGGTGTGGCCATAGACCTCACCCTATCACTGGACAAATGATATTAATATCTCATATTTATCTTAGAGGAAATAAAAAAAAAGAATAAAACCTGAATGAGGATTGACAATTCTGATGGTATTCAGGGCAGTTGTCAATGGAGTAGGCGGCGCTGGTGTTGAAATTGACGTAAGGTTTTCAATCGTCGTTTTTGGGGATAATATTTTCGGGACATATAGATTGTTCGTATATTCAGTAATAAATGATATTTTGCTCTTAAGAGGCTTACCATCCCCAGATAGAGGTTCGTTACGACCGGCCGAGGTAGGACCTGCATTTCCGCTTCCACTCGTTTTGGAGGGTTTTGCATCCTCTTGGGTTGTACTTGGCGTTTTCCGGATCTTAAACGTTGCCGCTCCTCCCGTTGTCTGCATTGCCTTAGCCGCCCCTGCGACCACTTAGGGTGCCTCTCAGGCCCCTACCCTATGTTGTTATTATATTTTAACGTAAATATTGAGAATCGAGAAAACCATCCTGACTTTAGGAGGCTTTGGATCTCATTACCCATCTCATCTCTATGTTCTAAACGTGTGCTAAAAAATTTAAAAAAATTGAAAAATTTTTTCTTTTAAGTTAGCCTTTATCAAATTAAAAGTAATTATTTTAAAAAAATAAATAAATTAGATGATCTTTAAATAAATATCTTCAATATTCATTAAAGATGACTAAACCCTAAGAAACAACTTTTTTTTAACAAAAAAAAAAAAAAAAAAAAAAAAAATAAAATAAAATTACTATAAACATTATTTCACTAATGAGAATAATTTAATCATATATAACTAACATGTGCTTTATATATAAAAAAAAATTTGATTTTGTAGTATCCTATATTTTTTTTAAAAGAAAATTTCATAATTTAAAGATATAATTTTTCAAAGACTTCACTCAGCGGTGCTCTCAAAATTCATTTTTCTACATTGCACAGATTTAATCAGGCGGATGCGCCGTCCCTTAGGCTTTGTGAACCGTCGGACTAAAAATTACTCCATAAGATCATTTCATACAGGTAAACTACTCTTCAAATAAGTTCAATTCAGCCAATGTAAATTATCGTTGAAAACGGAAAGTCACGATACTCATACCCCTATCCCTTTCCCGGATGTGGAAGATGGAAGGCGCGTAGCAATATTATTAGTACAAATTATTTTTAAGATTATTACCTTATTATAAAAAGAATAAAAATTTAGAAAAATTGTTTAATATCCCTTTCTTTATAAAATATTAATCGTTTTATCTGTCTTCTTCAGCTCACTTCATCCGGAGAGGATTTGTATTTTATTTATTTGAATTCCTGAATTTATTAAGAACTGATAAATTAAATAATTTATTTCTAGAATATTCTACTAAATAATTAATAATTTTTCTCTTAAAACACTTCTTCCGGTATTTGCATTTTTGGATCTATAACCCAATACTTTTTGAGCCTAAGAATATATGTTCATATTTTAAATTAAATATTTATTCATTTTTTCTGAAGACATATTATTATTAATTACATGGCACTTACGGTTGATTCTCTGTTAGCGCCCCATATCCCATATCCCAAGTTCTGACTTCCGCCCTCTGCTCGTGTTCCGGCTTAACTGAGGTCTTGATGACCTGAACAGACCTCTGTAGTTGAGGTCGACCAGAAGGCTCCTGGTACCAACCCTAAATAAATATAGGCCACCGCGCCAATCAATACCTACAGGTTTGTCGGACATACCTAATTGTCTGTCGCCAATGGAAGGTTCTTGTTTATTATGATAATTGGTCATCATCATCCGTATCCAGGAAGGATCGGGTGACTCACTCATCCAGTAATTTCCAAATAAAAAAGAAAAATCGATTTTATATTTCTAAGTTTGATTCATATTAGGCGGCTACTATTTGTAGCTACTACTGGAAATGTAGAAAAAAAAAATTTAGAGAATCTTTCAAATCCAGCAATTCTCTTTAAAAGAGGATTTTTGTCAATTCTCAATAGAGAATACTTTTAAATTCTGTTAGTCTCACTATTTGGGATGTTTAGTAGAGACAAATAAGTTGGAAAACAGAATTTTTCCTTTAATTAACAATTAAAATAATTAATTAAAAGTTCTTTTTGATTTATTTGAAGCACCAATGAAGAAAAAGGAATTTATATTTTCTTCAATCGACATTTCGGTAACTGATTGGAACCTTTTTCAAGATCTTAGAAAATGTCCAAAAATATTTTTTGGACTTTTTATTATTTCAAATATTATTGTCAAAAACTTAAATCTAATCATTGCCTTGCAGCCCCACTCGTTATTCTGAATTCAGAGTTGAGCCAAAGATGCTATTTATTATATTTTGATTAATTAATTAATTTTGTATATGAAATAATATGTTCAAGAATCTAATATTTTTTCTTTTTCTCGATGGTCCCGAAGAAGGCAGTCTAAAAATAAAATTATTCTTAGGGGATCAGCATATTCGAGAGTTTTAGTTGGAGAGGGAAATTAAAATTTTTTCTAGTACAATGTTTAGAGTTTGTTTTCCATTTTTTTTCTTGTTCAAATTTCAATTTAACTTATTTTTTAATTTTCCTTAGGTATTATTTATGGCATTAGAGGCCGATTTCCTCACCTGCCGCTATTATAAAGATCAAAATTCAGGAGCGTAACCAAGGGGGGGGGGGAGATGGGGTACTCGTCTCGAGTTGGGAAAATCACGTTCTAGCTGCTAATATAAGGACTATACTTTCTCAAAAAAAAAAAAAAAAAAAACGTTTGAACGGTTTAAACATTTCTGGCAAAATTAACAAAAAATTTTCCTCTTTTGGCCAAGTTCATTAGAATTAGCAAATTTTGTCCAACAAACAAAGCCCAAGTTGGCAAAATTGTGTATATTTTTTACAAAAATGCCAAAATTTTATTTTGATGTTCTCACTTACCCCTTAAAAATATCTTAGCTCGCCCCTGGGCAAAATATTTCTTAATGAAAGAGAGTTTAAAGGTTAAAACGAGAGTTCAATAAATAAAATATAATAGAAAGAGAGGCCTCTAAACAAAAGAAAAAATATTTATTTATTTGCTTTTTTTATTCTAAAAAAGTGAGAAGCTTATAAATAAATACAATATCTATTTTTAAATAATGATTTCTATTCTCCAAACGGTGGGCGATATGCACACCTTCCAAATTGGAATTGAATTGGTTGCAGAGTTATTTCTAGTTGTGATACCCACTACTGATAAATATCTAAAATTAGATTAAGCCATTGAAAGAAGTCACGCAATGCAATGCAGTAAAAAGTAGCTCCAAATTATTCATCATTAACTTGTCTTAAAATAGTGAAAAAAGAATAAGAAGCTCGTAACAACTGCAACAAAAAATTATTTATAAATAATATTTTATATCAACTAGTGATATATAGCTATATATTTTTATTTGCTTGAGAAATGGAGAAAGTAATATTATATTTATTATACAAATATTTGTTTATCCATTATGAAAGCATCAATATTTACTATATTGTGTCCATTAGGAAAAGTTTGGACTATTCGTCCACCTTACGTTCTTTGGAGAGGAGAGGGGAATGAGGTTAGTAAAATACCGGAGTCCCACTAGCGTTTTTGGAAAGGAGTGAAAACTTATAAAAACTAAATAATTATTGAGAGAGATGTGAAGGGTCTTTTTCGCTAATTTAGTTTTGTCCGAGGTCCTTCACACCTATTTCACTGAATACATACATACATTTACTTAGTCTAATAAGAAATTTTTATCTTAATATATATAAATAAAAAAAAATTGGGATTGGGAGGAATCGAACGCACTGTGGTTTGCGCCCGAAAATATTTTATCAGATAATTAATCATATCTTTGGGAATCTCGTTTAGCAGGGTGACGTATGTTCGAGACTTCGGCAACAGAACATAAATTGTTTTATTTCCTAGCTGCTCAGCGAGATTCCCACTTCCAAAATCCAATTAAAAATTTACCAACTCCCACAGACGAATTATTTATTTTTTGATTTAACAAGAAGTTAGGATGGAGAAAGAAAATAGGAGTTAATTCCTCCACCTTAAGTTCTTTATAGTTCAAATATTTCGATCCAGATGATCAGCATCAGTGCAGATTAATGGAGGTGGGCTTTGGCCAAACTTAAAATATTTAACATTTGATAAAAATACACAAATGGAAGCGCCTTGTCTGTAGGAGTCGGCTGTAGATTTTTAGTTGGATGATGGAAGCGGGAATCTCGCTGAGCAATTCGTAAAGTCAAACTTCATATTCCGCTTTATTGGCCATAATTAATTAATTAATTTTCAAATATCAATAAAAATATCTTTAAAAGATTTAAAAAAAAAAATACTTTTTTTTGGCTTCTTTAGTCGAAGTCATTTCTATCGAATGCTACATATTTTTAACTTTGGACAAAGGCCACCTCCGCCATCCTAACCCGCACTGATGCACGCAATATGCATCAAAATATTTGCGCAATAACGAACGTAAGATAGACCGATTAATTGGTGGTTTCTTTCTCCATCTTTAAAATATTTATTTTTTGTTTTAGTTTTATATTACTTATTTGTTCAACCTCTTAATACTATTCTACGTATTTTTTCTAAGCTCATTAAAATTTTTGTCTTCTTTTTAATATTTCATCCCTCAGTTGTAGCTCTGATTTTTTTAAATAGTCTAACATCTTAAATTTTATTTTAATTATTTCTAGTAATTTTATTTAATAAGAGAAATCTTATATTTTTTTCATAAATCTTTGAATTTATTTTTAGGGAAATATCTTTTGTTTTACCCTATTATAGATTTTTTTTATTTATAAAGACTTTCCATGGAAGAAAAATCCATAAATTACCTCTAAAGATTTCGTGAAAACTAAATCTTGTTCAGCCCCTTGGGGTGTTTAGGGACTCCTACTGTGTAACCTATAAATAATTTTCTTAATGTATTATTCTATTTTTATTTCTTTTCTTTAAGATAAGGTGATTAAATTAAACTTTAGCACAGTTTCTGTTCTATTATTTTATTACTGTCAAATGGAACGTTTGGATTTTTTAATTATTATTATTACTATCTTGATTTGAAACTTTTTAAATTATTAAGTAATATATTAAAAGATCAAACTTATTTACTAAAGGAAATTAACCGATTAAAATATTAAACTAAAAGTTAAGGAATTCAATGCTCACAACTTAGATTTCAAAATTTGGGAATTTTTTCGTTTTAAAGAAAGAAGTAATCCAAAATTGTTAGTTAAATAATATATATAAATTTTTAGAAAAAATTGAATTTGCTTGTAATCCGAAAAAAATTACCTGAGTTCCAAGTTCCAAAGAAATTGTCATAGTTTTTAAAGCTGTGAGTGTCACCGGCTTCTGAGCTCGATTCATAAAGACGATGACCAAATGTTTGAGATGAGGATTGGCGATGAAGACTTGGCTCTCAGCAATAGCTTGGCTCACCTCGCTTGATTTCTCAATTAGTACAGTGCCAAACCTAATATTTAGATTTAAAATCAATAGAAATTCTTTTTTTCATGTATGCGCTTTTTTTGCATAATAAAAGCACCCTCCCCATGATTTTGACCTTTTTTTTCACGATAATTTTTTTTTTCGTAACTCTCTGAATTAGCTGTCTCAAGAAGTAAACATGTACTCAAGCTCTCCCCTCTTCCTCTACTTTGTATATTAATTTCTTCTTCGTCCATCCTATCTTAAAATTAATCAAGCTTTTTATTCCCAATACGAATTTCGGAGTCCACCCTTCCCCCTTGAAGTTTTTTCCTTCTAATTAAGCATGATTACAATTTTACATTGATTAAAAAAAAATCATAGAATTTATACCTTACCAGCAAAAAATCATCAATTCACTAATCATACAAAAAAGAAATATCATCATAGAGAAGAAATAAAAGGTGCCAATTGGAACACTGGCTGCTTGATAAATCAATGTACAGTTCGTTAAACTGGTGATTAAGCATTCCAAAGACATGAGCGGATTTAAAAGAAAATTTATTTGTTCACACATTCTAAAAAAAATTATAAATTTAAAATATTAATATTATTAGAATAAGCAAAAGAATTTCACCTTGAGAGGAACGGGAGGGGGGGGGGATATTTTATATCTTAAATTTATCTACTTAATATAATTTAGAATAGCCACATTTGTCTTAGCTATTTTTTTTTTTTATTTATTTTTTTATTTTTTAATTTAAAAACTACAATTATTTACAGTCGACCCAAAAGCCTTTTTATTTATAAACTATTAACAGAATATATATATATGAGGTCATTGAACTGACCCATCAAGCTG
>JAAAKE020095023.1:0-19750 GCA_010014785.2 Anisolabis maritima | reverse complement strand
TAAAATAAATAAATAATTAAATTTATTTAAGACCTGCTTAGAGGCATAAGTCCTCGGTGGCTAAGTCCAATCAAACAGCACATTCTACTGAAAAATAGTCTTCCATAGGTGGAAAATAAATAAATACATAAAATTACTACTAAAATTAACTTCCACCATTACCTAACGGTAGAGAATATGACAAACCTAAAAAAAATTAATTTAAAATAAAAATCCAGACTTAGATAAGATTTAGTCCATAATCTAGATAGTTTTGTGTTTTAATGGGACTTTTTTAGATAAGATGCTTTTAGAGACACCATGCAAATTATTTCACTAATTCATTGAAAATTGGGTGGGTGAGGGCCTAATAAATTTTAATAAAATAAAAAAATTATAGATTTATTTAAAATATAATTATTTTTCTTTTATATTTAGAAATAAGGATACATATGCATTATATAATATAGATATATACCGTATATATAAAATAAGTTAAAATGAAAATACAAGTAAAAATAGAATAAATTAATTGCTAAAAACTTCTTAAACATGATAAATAAATACATAAAATAATATTTTCTAAAAATAGTTGAAACTTTTTATCGAAAAATTAAAATTAGATCTAGCAAGTTTTTGTTAGGGGCATAAAAGTGTCAGGAGGCAAGTTCTGGGCTCTAAAGAAAATGCTTTTGGGGGATCAGATTTTATTTTTTTTTTTTTCAATTCATTGGACAGATAGGCCGGCCCACTTTATATAACCGACAGTCCGCCAGTGGTTTTTTAAATTATGTTATCGTTTAAAGGTTTGGGATTGAAGTAATGAAGTATACGATGAAAGTAAATCATCCAATTTATAGCCATGCGATGTCTCACAGAGAAGTTTAGTTCCTCGGACCAAAGAACCAACTGTCATATGGAAGAAGGTATTTCCGGAACACCAATTATTGATATGAGTAAATGAATGCAAAGCAAGCAAATCCTGTACAGAAATAAATTGCCTTTTTAATATATAGGAGAATTTATTAAGATTATAAATGAATATATTAAAAATTAAATAATTCTATATATATAAATTCTAAATGATTGTGAAGAAAGTCAGAGTATATTCTCAAGAGAGTTACTCTTTGGACCATAATCTGAATAGAGAGAAGATACTTAACGTTTAATAAAATGGTTTTCCATTTACATTAAGAATTAACATGGAAAAATCCATATTCTAAATATGAGCCCGAAAGTTATATATTTTTTTCCTATTTTTTAAACTTTATCTGAGAAATTATTTCAAAAAATCTTTTTTTATGATCCCCTTGTACTCAAACATTTTGTTCTATGTACGTTTTTTTTTATCAAATATTAGAATCAAATGTTCTAAATTAAAAAATTTTAATAATTTAACTTAATTAATACTTTAGAGATTTGAGAGGAGAACAAAAAATGAGTTAAAAGTGAAAAGTTAAGTGAAAATATTTAGTTCTAAAAAATAATTCCAGTAGGATTTGGGAGGAAAGCTGGAAAATAGATAAGCCTTGGATGTTTATTGATAAAAAGAAAATACCTTGCTTGTGGGATGTAGAACCATGACTCCTTTTCGATTTATAGCCAAAGTTACCACTTCAGGATAGCCCGGTTCTGTGGTTTGTTTAACTTCGAAGAAAGCTGAACCAAAAGTTGGCCAGTTATAAGTATATTCGAGGAAGGCAATTTTGGCATCATCCGCAGTCATCGCTAAAACCAAACAAGAAATTATTTAAAATTTGATATTAATTATTTTTATATTTTAAAACTAACTTACATTTATCGCTGATAAATGCTCCACTGATTGTTTTCTTCCAATCATTAGGATTTTGTAGTTTCAATAAATTTGCTGGGATTATTTCTTTCAAAAGTTGTCTAAAAATAAATTCAGGCATATATATATATATATAATAATAATAATAATAATAATAATAATAATAATAATAATAATAATTAAAACTTTTTACTATTTCTTAAAATAAATATGAATTAGCTTAAGTAGTACATAAACAAATTAAAAAAAGATTTCAAACTAAGAATAGGTCTAACCAATAAATGTAAATAATTAGGTCTCTTATTTTGAAAATTTTTTGTCTTTTCTGTATCGGAGGTCATTCATTAGACACATACTATAAATTGTATTTAAAATTTTTAGGATTATTTATACTTATTTATTTATATCAAGAGTCGCGGGACCGACTCGTCGGCGAGAAAGGAAAAACATTAATAGTCCCTTTTACTGAACATTTCAATATATTCTAATGGTCCATTGAACAAAGACGAATCGCTCAGAGGCTATATTATCAGAAACTATTTTTAATCTTTAATAAAAATAGGGACTTCTAAAAATTTTTCCCTTTCCGAGCTAATATCTCAAAAAATATTTAAGATATCGAAAGCCCATCCAATGTGGATCATTGTTTATAGTTATATATATTAATATTATTTTAAAGGTTAATTATTTAAATAATTTCTCTTTACCCTATATTTTGGAGTTCATTTGGATTTGCATTGTATTTTCCTCGAAGAAGTAGAGCTCCAAGTTTAATTGCATCATTCTTATTCACTTTGTGATATCCTGCACAAATAAAAAAAAAATCAAAGAACCTTAAAATTAAAATCAATATTAAAAAAAATAAACTCCGCAAGGAACTCGTTTGTTACCTCTCAAATATTTAGGCATCTCTTGATAGAAGTGGAAAATCAGATCAGCTTGTTTATCTCTGCCTGGTTTTGTGTTAATCCATAATTTTTTCATGAAAAACAGTTGATATTGATACTGATTTCCTTGAGACATAGGCGCAGGAGTTCCTGAAATTAAAATTTTTTATTCGTTTATAATAATAAAAAAATATTGATTACCTGTTCTTGTAGGCATTGCCTTATTCATCCAATCAGTAAGTAAACGAACATAATCAAAGAAGAAATCTGATTCGGGAACTGAAAAGACTTTATCTGATATTTTCACAAAGAGACTAAAACCTTCACTTGATCGTAAATTCAAACTTTGGGCAATATTTTCTGTAAGATCGCAAGCACGTGTCCATGAGTCCACTTCGAATGCCTAAAAATTACGAAAAAAATTAATTTAAATTGAATTGATGATCTGATCTATTATATTTTATTAATAGAAAATTAAGTAATTTTCATTTTTATCATATAAAAATTTTCATATATATAAGGATTATTCATAAACCAGATACTTAAGCATAAAATAAGTTCGCATATTTATTAAAAAGAGAAAAGGAAATTTAAAAGATTATAATCAAATAAGAATTTGTTACCTCGTTAGTATCATTTGGAAAATAAACTTTATGATATATTTTAGTTGATTTATGTTGAATAGCTTCCACTTCCACAGGATGTGGTGGATATTTTCTTTGGCCATTTTTCATTGTTTTATGAAGCCTTTGAAGAGCATCTTTGGCAATAGGATGAGGGTTTCGAGATAAAAGAAAATGTCGAACTTCCTATAATATATAGAAAAAAATTTATTAAGAAAGATTAAGCAAGTTATTAGCAATATCTTACCAGGAAAAGACTTTGACTTGGGCTAAAGAGGCCTGTCGCAAGCCACATAAGTTCCCAACCACGTTCTTCACTTAGGCGATTGCGATTTTCCGTTAGTTGTTTGCAGATTTGACAATAAATTTCATCACGAAGTATATCCTAGAAATATTAATAAAGATATTAATTCTAATTAAGAATTATCACTGTAAATACAAAATGTTTCCAGTTTATCTGTTATTTATTTGCATTAAATACGTTTTGGAAACTCATTTAGTGTCCTCTAAGCCTCAAGCTACTTATATTATGTATAGCTGACAAATTGTTCTTTTTTTTTTATTTATTTAGGTTTGGCTGCATCAGGCCATACCTTTCTGACAAATTGTTGAAAGTAAAGGATGTAGCATTGGTAATCTACATCTAGGGAATTATATTAATCAGTATTAAGACGAACAATTTAACAATTTCGTGACGAAAGGTTCAAATTGTTGAATTGGAAAAAGACAAGTCAAAATTTATTGGAAAAAGAAACTTTCCTCTCTTTCAGTTCTTCAATCTTCGTAAAGCCCGAAGATTCCTATTCAAATTAATATTGAGGGCTAGATCTGAGTGCTAAAATGAATAGAGCTTTCTTGCAAGGCAGCACCTTGAACCAATCGTAAGCATTCATTTGAACAGTTTAAAGTTCTAATATGATTGGGAAACGTTACTCTTTTGTATAAATAAATGATTTTGCCTGAAAACTTCTCTCTTTTTTTCTATCAGGAGTAATAATAAAAATTTTAGACAACTATAATTACATTTTTCAAAGGTCCTTCGAAAATAGTATCTGTAAATTCATTGCCAATTCGTGAACGGACTGAAGGCAAATCGCCCATATATTTAAGTATAGCAGTATACGCGTAGCAGGCATCAACAGCCAATTCATCAAGCAATGCCACTTTTTGCAAAAGAGGTAATCGAAGAGGTTCTCTGGAATGTCGCCAAAGTTCCTCTTTACCAATGCGCCGGGCAGTTGTAAGAGTATGGCCTTTGGAAAGCGATATATTCTGACTGACTCTAAAAAATATTAAATTTAATTAACATATTGAATTTATTTTGTTTTAATAAAAAAAAACGGCAAAAATACCTGAAATTTTCTTTAGAAAATTCTTCAAGAGTATGAAACTTTTTGCGAGTGAGTGTTATATTGGATGCTCGGCGTTTATGATAACTCATTATTCCCTCAGTTTGGAATAACTCCTAAAAATAGATTAGGTTTATTATATGTAGATTAAAAAATGAAGAAGACGCAGTTATTTAATTAGATATATTAATGATGAAGAAAGATAAGTTTATGTCTTTTACTTACAAGTAAACCTTTAAGCGGCTGAGTTATTGTAGGGAGTACATAAATACTGTCAACTGCAAAATGACCTTCCTCCCCTGTTCTAGTATTTGTTCCCATGAGAAATGAAGCAGTAGTATCATTGAATTCTTCTTTTAAAAGTACTAAGTCTCCTTTTTCTAGAGTAATCATTCCTTCAGCTGAAATCAAAATTTTTAAGAATTAAATTTTTTATCTTTTCCATTAATACAAATATAATACATTTAAATAGTTTGCCAACCAGATGAAGGCTAGCTTGGTAAAGTTTATGTTAAAAAAAAGGCGAAATTCAATTATTACAACCAAAACGTGTTTTGAGATCGCCTGAGTCAATTTAAAAGTTTTTGGAATAATGGCTGAGGGTGTGTACATGTCTGTGGTAATTTTTTAGTTCACCAAAATTCAAAAAATTATATTTAAATTTTGCACATATAATTAAGAGTCGCGGAGAAACCATAAGCAAAAAAACATGAATAGTAGCATTTAGTGAACATTCCAAAGGCCCATTGGATTGCACAAAAACGAGTCGCCGCTAGTGACTAAGACGATTTCTGACTTTTTAGCTTTGTGATGAGGTCATATAAATTTATGGACAAATCTATAGTGTTAGTATAAATATTAGTATTTAACAACAAAGGAAATAAAAAATGCGCCTCGCTTTTATAAAAGCAAAGATATATGTCATTAATTATATTATATATCCTGATTAAATCCTGTGAGACTTTATTTAAGTGAAAATATTTCCTCGCTTTTATATATAAAACTCAGAAAAATCGGTAGGCGAGAGCATTTTTTTAATTTCACAATGTCACTGGGCTAAAGTAATGCAATTAATTTAAATAAATAAATGGTCTCAGATGACGAAAAAGACTTAAAAAGGAATCTTTTTTTGCATCTGAGATTTGTTTGGATGAGATATAATAGACTTAAATATCGAGATCCCAGTGATTTTTTAATAACAAAAAGTTAATAGTGGTGGAATATTTTTCTCTTAGATAAGATATAGTATTTATTATATAAAATAAAATGAAAAATTTACATGTTGCTTTATGGGCTTGAGTTGCAATGACATATTTAGTCATTTTCTTCAAATGTTCTATAATATAGTTAATCAATTCGGCAAGCTCTTCAGCATTCGTGCTTTCAAATTCAAACTTTTCTCCGTGCAATGTACTAAGATAAAGTTTTTGAATCAGAGTGTGTTGAGTGCTGTATGAAAAAGAATAATTTTTATTATTATCATTATTTAATGAAATATTTTTTATATTTTAACATACCGTTTAGAAGAAATGTCAGTGATTTCAGCATATGATAGTTCTAACATTATATCCTCTTGATCATCAACAAGTAACATTCCAGTCCAATTCACAGCAACGATAGCTTTCTTTTTTGGAAGGGAGCCTAAAGTCACATCAGAAGTTAATATATTTTATTTTAATTAATTCCAATCAAAAATTACCTGATACTTGGATAGCTTCATAAAATTTGGAAAACATGATTGGCCATTTCATTTTTGCAAAAGTAACTACATCTTGCTTTACTCTAATAGGTTTAACATCCTCTTTAACGTAATAACTCTGAAAAAATTCAAAAGGAAATTTCATTTAAAAAATTGGAGAGAAGGTAGAGAGAATTTCTGAAGAAATGACTAATTTATTAATTATAGTTGGGCAGTTAGGTCATGTTATATCAAATGCAATCAAAAATCCAAGAATATCGTACTCAAGAGGCCACAATTTCTTTCTATAACATGCTCACTGAGCTACATTCAAGGACTAAGCAGGTATTTTGAATATATGTCGATTGTCATTACATTTGTTGAAAAAATATATTATGAACCTGCTCCAAGAAAGTGGATAAGGAACAAGCTGTTCCGACCTTTCGCCCAGTGAACTTGTTAACGGCCAGATAAAAAGCCAAAATTGGCACACTAATAAGATTAGTCGCATTAGAAGTAGCCGATTTTTCGGATATTCTCAAGCTTAAAAAGATCTTGTCATAATAATATAAGTAATTAACGGTAATTATTGTTTTTTCTTTTGAATTTTTAATCATCACTGTTGTTGCTTTTATATATTTTCATTCCTTTGCGACCAAGTCATTTGGGTGAACCAACTCATTTGATAATAAGTATATTTAAAATGATATAAAATATGTGTATACCCTCTCAAAGGCATCTTTAACAAGTTTCTCCCAACGCACGAGAGCATCTGCTGAAGCTGTTTTCACAAATTGCTCAGGAATATATGTGGGTATTAAACTACCAAGAGATTTCTGATTTAAAGATGAGCCATATTCCACAAAATATTGTTGAGCTGCTAACATTGCTACATCAGAATCCTAAAAAAATAAAAATAATTTTAAAAACAGACCTTTTCAATTACATTATTTCTCTGGAAACAAGTTTTTTGGAACTTGAAAAAAATTATTTACACAGTTAATTTTATAATTTATTTATATTAATATTGACTTGTTCATTTATGCTTAGGAAAAAATTAATATATAACTGATACCTTGTCACATCGATATTCGCCGCATTTGACCCCTCGAGTCACTTGGTGATAGATGAGGTCAGTTGCTATAGGATCAGCGGTGGCATCATGCCATGGAGCAAACATTTCTTTCCGGAAGAATACACGCCAAGAAGCATTACGTTCGTTTTCGCCAAGTTCTTTGGCAAATTGTTCACATTGTGAAACCGCATCCATGATATGTTCACTTCCTGCTCCTAAAGAAGATACCTGCAATGGAAATAATTTTATATGAAATTTATTTTATATAAAATTTGAATATATAGCCAGACGCGATACATTTCAGCAGAAATGTAAATCCGAATATGAACAGCAAAATAAATGGTGATATTTTTTTAACACATCCATCACGGAATTTATAACTGGGCTAAAATAAATAAATAAATAAAATAAAATATACCTTGTCATGCATCGAAATAAAAAGAGAGAATCCAAAAGTATCTTTAAGTTTGATGTTATTTGCTAATTGTCCGATTAATTCTCGAGCAGTTGTTGCTGAATCTGCATGAATTTTTTTAGTTGTCCCATCCATAAATGTAACAGGAATAATAAGTGGAAGTTTGGCTTTACTTGCCTGTTAAAAAAAATACAATATTTTAAAAATATAATAATAAAAAAATCATCTTTTTTTTTTTTGAAATAATACCTGAAGTTCAAGCCAACTCGGAGGTTGAGTTCGCGATCCATTCTTAAATGTACGGTTTAATCGAGTTTCACAATAAGGAGCATATCCAGGTGGTCCTGACCGGATAAAAGCACGTAAATAATTAACAAAATCATCACTCGGTGGGAAACAACCAACACAAAGAGAGAGTAGAATCCATCCACGAGCAAAGGAAGTTTTTGTAGGATTATTAGACAATTGTTTGCAAATTTGACAATATATTTCATCTCTGAAAAAGATGTTAAAATAAATTATTATTAAATAAAATAAAAGGGGAGGGAGAAAGGTAATGCAAGTCCTGAACCCCCTTATCATAAATTTCTGGATATGCTACGGGAGAGGCCAGGAAACTACCATTTAAACCCTCAAATGGAGATTAGGTTCTCACAGATCATAAGATCTGACTCGACCAATAAAAATGCTCACAACCAGATGAAATAAATAAATTTTTTCTTAAAGATGATAATAATAATAATTTTATGAAAGGTTCTAATAAATTAATTAAATGATCTACCTTAGTGAAGGTCGTAAAATTCCATGACCGATGATGAAATGTAATTTTTCGAGATTTGTAGTTCGTCGATCTTCAAGCCAAGATTGGTATGATTTGTTCGCAAATTCATTTTCAATTATTCCTCTCCTTACACCTTCACTTAATTTATTTTTATTTTTTAAAGTCATAGATATTAATTTTCGTCTATTGGCAGCTGATAACTTGAGTAAATCCTCTTCCTAAAAAAAATTTTTTTAAATTATATAAGTAATGGTTGTCGAAACCTGGAATTTTATAGTTTGCAATAGCCTTTGTTATGCTAAAAATGATTTTATTTTATCATTTCGAGTATAAATTCGGGAATAAATTGTGCCTTTTTCAGGTCTCAGAAATTTGCTGCCTAGGAGAGACATGAAGAAGGCACAAATTATTCTCAAAACATTATACTCTAAAGGGCAAAATAAATACATTTGGACCATAACAAAGGTTGCTGCACTTTATTTTCATTCCCAAAATTAAAAAAATATTCTTCAAAAATGCAAATTTTAAAAATAATATTACAATTTCCAAACTTAATTGTTCAATGTGAAAGATGTAAAATAATCGTTACCTTATTTGCAATCAGGGCTTCTTGATATTCTTTGGAATTTACAAAGTTTCGACTAAGTGTGGTATTAATTTTAGTCATCACAGGAGTGTTGTCTGATTTATCTTTAGCGTATCGTGGCTCTGCCATATCTCCCATAAATCGTAGAATAGTGATCCAAAGGGCACAAGCAGCCTGTTTAAAAATAAACCTTTTTTAATATTTCATATAAAAAATTTAATTTTTGAATTTAATAATTGAATTATATAATAGGGTTATATTAGAATTTTTCTAAAGCTAGCCTTAAATTTTCTCCATTCTTAAGACATCCCTTTTTCATTTATTTTTTATTTATTTTTCTAATTTTTAAAAATGTAGTGCACTACACATTTTGTTATGCAGCCCCCCCTAGGAGCACATTTGTGTCCCTTTTTTAAGAAGGTTAAAAATAGTCGATATATATATATATATATATATATATAAGAAGGTCGATCAAAATCAAACACACCTTTTGTTAAAAAAATGTATTGTTCAGTCAAAATAACGCTTACACTTTCTACATAATCCCCCTCTTGAATTATACACTATTCCCAACAGTTTTTGAATACCATTTTCATAGGTCGAGCATCCAACCAATTGCGAACAAAGATTTCGACCTCGTCGTTAGTGTTAAATCACTTTCAACAGGGTTACGGGCCTCCTTGAACTATATGTACCATGCTTTCACATGTTTCCATGTCATGGTATCGTTCCCGAACTGTCTTTGAAGCTGACACTGAATTTCAGCCAGTTTTACGTTTTCACAAGTGAGAAACTTGATGATAATGCGCTTAGCATCTGACATGTAAACCTCTTTCTCACTCATCGTGTTTGCTATAAAACGAGGGAATAACCAGAGCTGTTGAGGCCGATTTCCCACACCTAACATTTAATCCAACGATTTTAGAAGCTACGCCCTTCCCAGCTCACAATTCAAAAATATGTGTTTATATTTGATCTTCCCTCGTATATAATCTCAAAGAATTGTAACATGATATGTGAAAATAAAAAAAATTATAACATGAGTATTTAAACAAAGAGGAAATTTTGGATTTTAAGAATATTTGATCTTTTAATTTAAAAAATTTCTGAACTTACCAAATGGTCGGTACGATCAGGCAACTCTAGAAGAGCATGTTTAATAGGCCTCTTTGAGTAGTGATAATTAATATTTGCTGAAAAGTAAGTTGCTGCATATTTTCGGAAATTGAATTCTGAAAGATCGATTTGTTGTTCTGATTCTTGTTCAATTGGCATTATAACATCCGGGGGAGTTGGAACTGCTTGTCTAGCATCTTCTGGACTCTGGAATAAACCCTTAAATAGCAAGAAAAATTAATTAATTAATTTTCCTTTATGGTCAAACATAAAATTAAATTTAAAATAATTAAATTTACCTCTGATTCGGATTTATCCAAAAATCCAAACATCTTTTCGACGTCGTCTGAAGGATCATTTTCCAAATCAATTTCAGCCTCTTCTTTATTTACTTCAGCAAGAAGCTGTGCTAAACGTTTCTGTAAAAAAAAGAAGTATTATAATGTATAATAATATTAAAAGATATTTAGTAATGAGTTTAGTTCTTCCCTTAATGTAAATAAATATTTATTATATGATTTATTAGGTTGGGGAAAAAGAAATCCATTATTTTTTCGTTTATTTCAAGGCTTTATTTAACATAGGATTATTCGATTTGGGTCAAATATACACAGTTTTGTTCTACAATTTGTCGCCATTTTAAAGGTAATTTCATGATGCTTCTTTCATAGAAGACCTTGTCCTTATTGGCAAAAAACTCGACTAAGTGATTTTCACAATCTTCTCTTGAGGACAATTTCTTATTACCAAGGAAGTTTAGCAATGACAAAAAAAGATGGTAATCGCTTGGTTCCAGGTCCGGACTATAAGGTGGTTGCATCAAAACTTCCCAACCAATCTTCCGGAGTTTCTGGTGACTCACTATAGACGTATGTGGCCTGACGTTGTCCTGATGTCCCGATCTATATCGATCATTTCCATAATTTTATCGACATTTTCGACGACGGGCCTACCTGTATGAGATGCATCTTTAACATCAAAATTATCGGAACGGAATTGACAAAACCAAAATTGAGCGTGATTGGCAGTACCATAAACACCATTCACAATTTCAGCCGGCTGGCTTGCATTTTCGCCTTTATCGAAGCAAAATTGTAAAATATACCGAATTTTCTCTTTGTTGAGGTCCATCTTTTATGCGCTAAATCTCACAACTAAATCGAACAATCACAAAACTGTTAAAGAATTTTTAAGTACGGAATGTCACCTTTCCAACGAGTATAAGTATGAACCTATGCAATCAATACATCACGAGATATATATCACTAAAGCCATCTAGCGGAAAAATGGATTTTTTTTCCCAACCTATTATGAATTGGTTATAAAATACCCATATAATTATAGGCAGAAACCAAGATTATAATCCTATATTTTTAAGATAAAACATTTTTACGAGATGAGTTTATGTTTGGTTGGGCATCTATTATACCCCCTGAACTCGAAACATGGATATTTCTCGGCAGATGTGATATTTACTACCAGGACCCACAGCCCAAAGATAGCACTTTCGCCTCAAAAACGGAATATCATGGTTCGAGTCAGGGGGCGAAAAATATACCCAACCAAAATAATAAATTTGCAAAAAACTAATAAAAACTCCGTAGTATAACGTAGGGTATTTGCTGTGAGGGGAATGGGAAGGCATCCCTCTTTGTATTTTAAAAGAAAGACAATTTATCCGCTGTCAAATGTATGATTAAAATCTATAAATCTTGTTATTCTAAGCTATACTTTTTTAATAAAAATTCACTATTGGGCTCTTATGGAAGGGATAGAGAGATTGATGCAGCGTTGCTAGTGTTGTGCTTCACTAACTTATTCAGAGCGGAAGTAAGAAGCACAATAAGGAATTGCATCGCACTGAAATGGAAAAATGCTCCTGGTCCTATGGACTGCGAGAAGATTTTCGCAAAGCGATGCGATGTGGCCTGATCATCTCAAGTGTATGTCTAGCTCTAGCTAGTTTGGACACTTCAAGTGCCGAAAAATAGAAGTCTTAATATTTTTAAATATAGCTTGTTATTTTTCTAATCCGATCTTTTTATCAAAGAGATACTTACTTGATAATTTTCCTCAGCCATTTCTTTAAAATTTTTATGTCCTGCTTTTTTGAAGTTGGTCTCTTCTTGTTTCTTTAAATTTATAATTTCCATTTTTCTTTTATTTTTATGCTAAAAAAAGAAAATTTAAAATTATTAATAATTAATTAATTAATTGAAATTATAAGATTACATGTAATAATTAATTATACATACTTTTGACTTTTCTTGGAAATCTTTTCTAATTAAATATCCACGACAATGAGCCTATAAAAAATATTTATTACATTACATTACAAATACAAATTATGAATAAAATGATAATTTAAGGATAATGGTGGCTGCAGACAGCCATAGATTTCCAAAAAATTTTCGCCTACCGCCCCCTTTTCTAAAAAGAAATTATTCATCGCCCCCTGCAAATCATATAAATATATTAATGTAGATACTTTATTTCTAAATAAGATACCTTAAAGCATAAAGTAATAAAGTTATTTAATAAAATCAACAAATTTAACATGAGATTACGAAATCAACAAAATATAATTTTTATTGCACATTTAATAGCATTAAAATTTAATAATTTTATATATATTATACAAATACAAAGCGTTTTAAATTTTTCTTAGTGCTTTCTTTTTCTGTTTTTTACCGGCCCTTTATTTTTATAAAACGGCCCCTCCTCAATTGAATTTGAGCCTATCATCGTCCCCCGGAATCATTTCAGCGCCCCCATAGAGGCGATATCGTCCACTTTAAGAACTTATGCGCCAGTGGTCTTCAAACTTTGTCAATTTAAGGAACCCTTATATAGTATAAAATTATTTCGTGAAACCCGGGATCATAAACAACAAAACTAGGTAGTACATATAAAGAAAAACGTTTTAATAAATAAATAAATAAAAGTTAAAAAAGTATTATAAAATAAAGTTAATATATACAAATAAAATTTTCAATTTTAGTGACTGGGATAAGCTTGCTTTGTTTTGTACAAAGCTTTAGTCAGGGTCTATTGTCGTTATTTGTAAACGCATTTCATGTTCAGCATCCAATTTATATCTGTATTTTGTTTGTCATGGAACTCTTCTTGTTGAGGAAAGTAATCCCTGATAGTGGTTTTTAATTGTAAAATATGCTCCTGAATTATGTCTTTAACATCTTTATTCAAATTTATTTCATTTTCGATTAGAAAATCACTTAGTTTTTCAACATTGCGTACTATTATTTTTCACATAAGATTCCCACAAATCTAATTTTAAAATTAAAGCATTGATTTTATCGTTCAGTTTAATAATATTAACTTTAAGGCCTTGAAGAGATTTATTAAATTCATTTAAAGTTGTAAATATATCTGCCAAATATGCCAATATGTAACCATATTTCATCATTTAAATTTTGAGCATATTTATGTTTACGATCATTTAAAAAAAATTTAATTTCATCTTTTAATTCGAAAAATCGATTAAAGATTTTACCACACGACCATCGCACTCCGCATGTAACAATAAGGTTTTATGTGTGCTAGATAGTTCTTCGCATAATAAACTAAATAATCTTGAAATTAATTCTTTTTTCATAATATTAATTATCTGTACCGCTTCATCCAAAATGTTCTTTAATGTTTTTGGTATTCTTTTTGCTGCTAACTGGTAACAATGAAGACAGCAATGAGAATGTTCAATATGTGGAGCTATTGCAATAATTCGTGACATAGCTCCTTTTTCTCGGCCTAATAAAGATTTTGCACCATCAGTGCAAATATGTGAACAGAATGCTTTATTTTTTATTTTTATTATTTTCATCATTTTGATGAATATTTTATGTATGTTTATGGAACTCCAGGGAACACAGTTTGAATAACACTGTTGTAGACTATAGATAGAGAATATTCGAAGGAAACCAAATCAGACTCTATTTCTTTAAAGCATTTTATTTCGCAGAATTAATCTATTCATATCAATGTATTTTTATGGTGAACAATCCAATAAGAATAAAAGTCCAACTTTTCGAAGATTATTTCAAAAACCTTCATCAATTGAGATAACAAGGCCAGTATATTGTGTTGTCGTAAGGTGAAAGGTTTTGGGAGTTAATTTGGTTGGCTGAATTCCTTTCTATCTTAACCTATTTATCCTACAGTCACTAAATTAATTAATGAAATGAAACTTACTTGCAAATTGATGATCCTCATTTTAGCGAATTCGAAACGAGCTTTCATTAATCGGGAACGAATCAAAGATTGTAAACGTTTATAACCCTTATTAATAAGATTGTAACGTTTCCATGGGCCTCGTCTACGCCAATACTTTTGAATTGTAATTGCAGCTGCCCGTTTTTGTAGAAATCTGTTTGAAAAAATAACAAAATATATTTGTATGTGTGTATAGAAAATATAAAATTAGAAAGCAATACCTTCTGCGATAGATCCAGCCTTTAATAGCTTTTTGGAGAATCAAAACGCTTTTAGTTAAAACTCGTTCACGTTCTTGTTCAAGAATACCGTCATGTGCATCCTTTAAAAATACTTTACTATGTCCCAGTTGATAATCTTGTTCACCAAGGACCGAAGAGCAAATTTTTCTGGATGCTTCTTTACAATCAACCTAAAAATAAATGTGGATTTTTAGTTTTAATTCTCTTAGCATTATTAATTAACATCTCTAATTATTATTTTTTTAAGAAAAAATACCTTGTAAGCATGTGGTGTCCCTGGGACAAGAATTCGGTAACGCCCTACAAAAGTTTTGAAAGAATGACGAATGGGATAACCGATACGGCGAATTTTCGCAGTTTCCATCATGCCTGAATATCGTAATTGACGACAGCAGAGCATTCGGTCAAAGAGCTGATAAAAAGATCAATATTTATATTTATTTGTAATATTATTAGAAATTTGGGATAGAAGGGTCTGATAATTCTATGTTCATTAATTTAATTAATAAATCAATCGGTATTGAAAATTGAGTTCTTTTGTATTTGAGTTCGATCAAAGGATGCAGCAACAAATAATACCAGAATATATACTTTCTATTTACTATATCTAAAATATTGTGAAGGATTTTTAAATTTTTCCTTATCATTTTGTAAATAACAATAGATATAATAAAAATAATGGATATTTGATAAATCGAACACAACGATAAAAAATGTATTCAATATAAACATCGGTTGAATAAATAATTTATTATTAATGTGATATAAAAGCAAAGAGCCAATTTCGTTTAATTAATTTTAAAAAAGCTATCAAGAGCTATAAAAAACATCTAAAAGAAATATCTCTAATTTAAAAGGAATTGGAGAAAAACCAACTGTTTTCCGTTTAATGAAAATTTAATTTAAATTTAATATGCAATTCTCCATTTTTCTTCATGATCAACACTTCAAGATATCTCTAAATGTTCAAATAATCTTTATATGGTTAGACTGTTAGTATATGTGACAGTGAAATTTTTGTGGCCGGCCTAAATATATATGATATATAGATATAAATTAAAAACATGCATGAAGATTTTTCCCTGAAATAAAAAAATTTAGATCTGATGTTTCGAGGATCACGCTCGGAATTTTTTTGGCTTAGAGAAATTTTGAGGGTCCACCTTGGAACTCGCGGCTATTCGAGGTGTCCAGATCCGCCTGCCGTTAAATTCACCACAGTTTATATATGTTTCTATTTATATTATTTACTATATTATTTATAAAATTTTAGGAATCAGGACTTAAAAGTTCTAATTATATATATTGAAGAAGTAGTTATGGAAATTTGAAATATTTCGCTTTGGAAAAATTTATAAGCCTATTTGAAAAAATAATGTCCATTCTTATATATTTTATTAACATTAATATAATTAATATATTAATTAATATTTACCATAGGTTTCTTAAACTCATTTGGTTTAATGCATCGAACAAAATATGGATGGCAACTGTTCAATGTCTTCATGAGAACATCAAGAGATCGGCGAAATTGTGCAGCCAGAGTGGTTGGCCCTGGAGCCTTTTTTATATTATCATTATTTGTTTGGAATTGATCAGCAAAGAGATTAACTAAAAATCGGTTTTTCGATATATGAACAATTTGTTTTAGGTCAGGACTAAATGAATCACGATTCTTCTCCAGAAAACCTGATATAATTAATAATAATTATTAGAATAATATGTTATCAAAAAACTCTTAATTGTTAGTTACCTTTCACTTCATAAAACACTTTTCCAGCAAAATGGTCAATCCCAAAACTCGCAACTTTTTCTGATTTTGGTTTCAAATAAAATTTATTTGAGCTATGAGTGGAATGTAACTTGGACAGCATAGTTAAATCAGTCCCCTAAAATGAATAATGATATTAATATAATTAAAATTATTAAAAATATTTCAAATTTACCTTAGGGAAGCGGGATTCTTCATCAACTAAGGCCAAAATATTAACAGGTTTAACGCCAACTAAGTCAAGAACTTCCTGGTTATCCACGAAGGACATATGTTTCCAGCTAATTCCTTCAGCTTCATATTCTGCTTGTTCCAGTTTAAAAATATGTTGAACAAAAAATTGTTGTAAATGTTCATTCGCATAATTAATACACACCTGTTCAAAACTGTTTAAAAATTTAGTTAGATTATTTTTAATAATAATTAAAATAAAAATATTTTGTATCATTCAAGTTTTTTATTTTTACGGAATGCCGGAAAGAAGACATTTATAAAAAAATTTTGGTGAGTGTTTTTTGTTGCTATTATCAAGGCGTAAGTCTCTCAGGGAGTATAATCAAGGATCTCAAGTTTAACCGAGATATTGTCGTGATAGGATTTTACGTGGTGGCTACCTGGGGGCTACACCAACAAACTCTCGTAGCCCAAACTAGTATTATAAAAGCTGCATCGAATTTGTGATTTAAGTTTGACATTAAGATAATTACCTATTTGTATCAAAATTTTCAAATCCAAAGATATCAAGAACTCCAATGGAATTTATTCGTGGTGCAGCAGGTTTATAGATAGCATCATTTATTTTATTAACAATCATAATAAACATCTGGCCATAGATCGCTTTTACGAAAGCATCCCGAACTTCAAGCGCTTGTTCCAAAGAAAGAGATCTCACCTGAAAATTAATTAATTGGTAATAAATAAAATCAGAACCTTATTATAATAAATAATTTACTATGCGTTGGTTATTAGCAAATATTGTTTTATGAGTGAGTGCATCAACAAGATGGTCTTTTGGAACTTGTAAAAGTGATGCGATTCGTTCTATTTGAGAGAGATCCTTAATTTTAGTAGCATCTAAATTATCTGAAAAAAGAATTAAAAGACGGCATTAATAAAATTTTTGTTTTTATATTAAATAAAAATCTAAGTTAAGCCTTAATCCTTAAATATGTCGGTATTAAATAAATAAATAAATAGTTTAAAGTTTAAGGCTAAAAACTGCAAAAATATTTTTCAATTAGCTTGTTTTTAAAAAAAATTAATAGTAAAAAGTGACACTATTTAGAAACAGGGAAATTTTTTCTATTTGTTGTAATAAAATAAATTAAAAATCAAGGTCTGTTTAAATTGAATAAATTGAATTTAAACAAATCGTATTAAGTTGAGATTGTATAAATATTCTTTTTAAGTCTTTTTTTGGCATCCGAGACTATTTAGACTCCATCCTTATTTATTTTATTCAATTGGTAGTCAATATAATTTAAATAATTAAATTAAATTAATTACGGAAAGCGAACCGCTGACCTTTGGAACGTAAAGCGAGACCTTTACCTCTGTACCAAGGGACAGGAAAATTTATTATAATCAGGGGCGTTTATATTAGGCATTCTAAGGAGGAGAAGACTCTTATGCAAATGAGATTTTAAAAGAATTTTTTACATAAAAAAAATAATCATTCTTAGTGGTTGGGTGTCATTTATAGGAGTTAAATTCTCCCTCCTCATCCTCAAATTAACAACATTGATTATAATTGTTAGTAAAAATTATATATATGAATAAAAAATAAAATTATAACTTATTTAGAATCTTATATATATATATATTTTTAATATATTTACCTATAAGACAAGGTTCATATTTTATATTTCCAAGATGAAGAATTGAGGCAAGCAATTTAAGAATTTCATGGATTTGTGGTTCGGAAAAATTAAGTACAATCATCGCTGATTTAATCGCAGCAAATTCAGAAGCATCATTACGACCATCACAAGTCAAACAATTTCCCTATAATATAACATTAACATTCTTGTTAATATGATTTTTTTATAAATTCAAATTAAATCTTAAAAAATAATCACCCCTGTTAAATAAGCATATTTGGAAGCTTCTTCAAGATTAAGGTTTCGACGTTCTTCCAGCGTAAGTCCCTCAAGCATACAATAAAAAATATGATAATTTCGTTCACCTTGATTTTGACCTACTATACGAGATTTCTCGAGAAGGTATTGTTCTATTCGAGCACCTTCAATGGCCCCTTGTGCACTAAAATGAATATCAATGTATTTCCCAAAACGGGAAGAATTGTCGTTACGTACTGTTTTTGCGTTCCCAAATGCTTTAATAAAAAAATATTTATTTTAGAATATATTTAAACAAAATATCAAGTGTATTTTTATTACTACCTTCTAGAATTGGATTTGCTTCTAAAATTTGCTGTTCAATCCAAGAATGTTTTCCACTGATTGCGGCTAAATATTGAAGAATTAATTTGGTACTTTCTGTTTTCCCTGCTCCGCTTTCACCACTAAAATTATTAAATTTAAAATAAAGATTCATGGAAATATCTAGGTATATTATTCTTCCATTTTCTTATCTATAAATATAAAAAAGATCATAAACTTACCTACATTCTGTAAAAAGTAATAAACCAAGAAAATATTTTATTTTCTGGCTATAAGAGGTACCGTATTGTTGATTGAAAATGGAGGTGGTAGTCAGTGCAATGCCGCGAATAATTTCATGTAAATTTTAAGTTAAAACTGTTGTCTTTGAGCCTAAAGAGTTAAGTCAAATTTTTTGAGGAGGGATACTAATATCTAATTTGAGGAGGGATACTAATTAATAATCAATCGATTTTAATATTTATTTCAAAAATATATATAAATAATATATACTTTAATTAACAAATGAATGGCCAAAATAATATAATTCATCTATATTGTGCATCATTTGAAATTATATCGTTAAATTATTTTATACATATTTAATCCTAATGCGTGCATAATTTTTTTTATCTTTGTTTTGTTCCTGGGAGGACAGCTGTGGTCGATCTCGATGAGGATTGGGGAGAGGAGGAGCATGCCGAGTGGTTCATTTGAACTTGGGCCCTTGTCCCCGATTATAGTGACAATTTTTGATTTTTCTTTTTATTAAATAAATAAATAAATAAATAAATTTATTTAAGACCTGCTTAGAGGCACAAGTCCTCGGTGGCTAGGTCCAATCA
>JAAAKE020095022.1:0-41252 GCA_010014785.2 Anisolabis maritima | reverse complement strand
AACAAAAAAAAAAAAAAAAAAAAAAAAAAAAAAAGGGGGGGGGGGGGGGGGGGTTAATATATTTCAAAGATCATCTAATAAATAATTGATTTATTTTTAAACAAAATCGTTAGAACAAATTTTGAGAAAATCGAATAAAAGTACATCAATAGTATATACACTTTAGCCAATTTTATTCAAAAGGTGCATATGAAGAGTACCTAACTTAAATATAAAATTTCAACCTCGTACTTTTTTTGAGAAATCTTGTTCACACATACAGACAGACACACGAGACCCATTTTTTTAGACTCAAGAGAGTTCCAAACGTGTATTTCCGTTAAAATCTCGACATCGATATTTTTTTTGCGATCGCAATACTTTTTCACTATATATATAGGTAAGAGAAAGTAAAAGCAAACAAAGGTTTTAGTAAATTATGAGGATAGTTCGGCCTCCCTGCGATTTCATTCCACATCATTTTAAAGAAAGGGTATTATTGTCCTACACGATTCCAAATAGAAGAGGGACACATCCTGTGAGTGAATTCCTGGACACGAGCCAACGTTGGCCAGCAACTCCCAGCGGTCCCACAAGATCACAAAATCTTTATAAATTATGTCCTTTTCCCTATAAAAGCACTAAATATATGATTATCTACACACTTTCAGTGAAATGTGTTTGTTTATCAATTAAATTTTGATTAGTGAATGTAAAATGTAAAATCAATTTAGTGGCGGAGTCTCAAATTGGCAAAATCAAGTTCTATCATCTCCAATTTCTTTCTATGAAATTGCAAACGACTTTATTTTTCTTTGAATTTTATAATTCAATTAACTAATTAGGTTTTTCCTTTTCTTCGTAATTATTATTTATTATGTTTTAATTTACATTATATATTTGACCTATTTATCTTCAACTTATCACTTTTATTTTCCAAAACAAAAAAAAAAAACATTTAAGATTTAAATTTTATTTTTTCCTCACCGGCATCCTATTTTTTAATATGAATAACAAAACAAACTCCTTTTGGTTCAGGGGCCTATTTTAGTGTCCGTAGGCCCTAAGCCCTATTAATAGTAATCAGTGGTTGCCAACCGCCGGCCCAGAAACTTTTGAAATAACACTATTTATAAAAATTAATTTAAATAAAATTATTTTATTATTATTATTAGTGTTAGCTTCTAAGATAATAAATAAATAAAAAAGAATTTCTTTCTAAACATATGGTCTGGATTTTTTTCTTTATCTGAAATACATGTATATTATAATATATATATTAAATTTATATATAATTACAAATAAATATTTTTACCATTTCATTTCACTATTTTTATTATAAAATTTTGTTTATTTTTACTTTTTCTTATCTTGTATATATGAAATAATTAGTGAGAAAGTATTGCGATTGCAAAAAAAATCGATGTCAAGATTTCATCGGAAATACACGTTTTGAGGTCCCTTGAGTCTAAAAATCGGTCTCGCAAAATGGTCTATCTCTGTGTATGTGCGTGTGTGTGTGTGTGTGAACAAGATTTCACAAAAACGAAAAAACGTACGAGGTTGAAATTATATATTTAAGCTAGTGACCCTCGTCGCATACACACTTTCAATAAAATCGGCCAACGGCTGGCTATAAGCATTTTATTGAAGTACTTTTCGGTTTTCTCAAAATTCACTCTAACGATTTTGATTAAAATTCATATATCGATTATTTTAGTATTTAGGATTTTATTTTATTTTATTATATATCTTTAAATTTTCAACAATAAAATTTTGTTTTGATGTCAGATGACGCATAGTCGCCGAAACGTTGATGAAGGTTAAATAAATATTATGAGTGTTTTTTTTATTCTTCATTAATTATTAATTAAATTAATTTGTTCACTCGCTTGATGGGTCTTAGGCATTGTGGCGATATGTTTACAAATATTTATCCTGAAAATATCAAATAATATTTCTGAATCGATTTTACTTTATATATAATATAAGGAGAAAGTATTATCCTCATAAAAAATTTAACCCCCCAATTTTTAAAAATATCTTCACGTTTCAAAAGGACCCTAAAAATGAAAAAATCTTAATGTGCTTGTGTGTAGGTGTGTGTAGATGCTATTTTGGCTTATATCTCTGGAACCACGCATCAGAAAAGGAGGAAACCTTTTAAAGCTCTAAGAGTGCCTAAGAAAATACTAAAATTTGAAGTGAATCGTTTAGCAGGGGGCGGTAAAAAAGCTCCCCCCCCCCTAATATTTATAGCCTACCACGATTTTCTCAGCATTCGTAACTCAGAGATAATAAATAAGATGTTTGTCTTCTCTCCTGAACCAATTTTCATAACAATCCGTTGAGTGGGAACGGATTTATTCTTAAAAAATTGGATTTAAGATAATAAACATACTACGTCATCATTGAGAAAAAACTTTTTGAAATTTTATTTAATCTCTTTTTTTTTTAGATTAAATTAAAATAATTAATTAATAATAATTTAATGAATTCATTTATCCAAACAATATAACATAAAAATAACAATAAAATCCACATGACGTGACGATAGAGTTGTAGAGCGGCCCCATCTTATATTCTCAGAGGATATGGTTAGTGAGAGATAAAAAGTGCTGGAAAGTGTTGCAACTTCTTTGCCTGTTTTTATTAGAGATTATTTAAAACCTATACTATAATTATACTTTTCTTATACTTTATTATTGAATTTAATAATTTGAGATTTTTTTTTTTCTAGAAAAATTTTTAAAAGGATAATTTAAATAATAATTTTCCGTTTTAGTGGTTGCGGACCTGTGCAACTTAATGAAAGATCAACTTTGTGCCCATAATTGCGTGTCTACCCCTGGGTCATATATATGCACATGTCGTGATGGCTTCGAGTTGTTAGCAGATGGAAAAACTTGTAGACAAATAGATCAAGATAAGAGGTCAGTGCTATTCACTCAGCAGAAATTTATTAGGAAATATAGATTAAGCTCTTCGTTCATCGACGCAACGTACCTTATAAATGGATCTGAACCCGTTATTTATTTATTTACCAATGCAACTGTAAAACAATCAATTCGCAAATGACTCCAACGCAACTGTACGTCAAGTCTGAGCAAATTTTTTGCACTACTGCCCATTAATACAACCATATAGTGGCAGAATATTCTTAAAAAAGCAGGTCGTGGAAAAAGCGTGTAATAATTTTTAAATTTAAAAAATATATATTATAATAACCTGAACATGAGAATCGTTATTTTTTTTGTGTTTTTGTTTTAATAAAAATATTCAAATTATTCCGTTTTTCCTGAAATATTCTAAAAAAGAAAAAAACAAAATTTGCTTTGGAAAATTACTCCTGAAAAAAATTCTTAGTATGTGGGCCCTTCTATCTCTAAATAAATATCTTGGTATATTTGGATCAGTAAATTGAAGTAAAAACAACGAACAACACACGATCGCACTAGAGTTGGATTGCAGTTGCAGTGTATCGGAGGCCTTATATTAACTAAGGAGAAAATAACCTAAGTATGATATTTTGATAATCATAAGAAAGGGAAAATAATCTTAAGATCACTTTTCCCGTTTCAAAATTTTATTTGATCTTTTTTTTCCATTTCCAACCCGGAAGTCCAAATAATATTCAAAGATTTTTTGAGATTTCTTAGGAAGATAAAAAAATTCAACAAATATATATCATTAATCAGGAATGAGCATGTCATCCAGAAAAACAATTTCATTTTGCAATAAAGGGTTTATTATTTAAAGAATAAAATTTTTTTCCACAGATGTGCTTCTAACAATCGATGTCAACATTCTTGTATGAATAACGGGGATGGCGATATGTGCTCGTGTCATCTGGGCTATAAATTGGCACCTGACGGCTTCACTTGCAATGGTCTATTTTGAATATTCATTTTAATAAATTAATGAATCAGAGCTATTCTATGGCTTTAATTTATATTAAAATTGGACTATTAATTTATTTATCAAATTTTACTTATACCAAAATGGGGCGTAATATTTCTCAAAATTCAATAATGAAATGAAAATCCCAAGTAGTTGTTTTTATTGGTTGCCCCCTACAATATATATATTCTAGTATATATGTGTCTTTTTAATATTAAGATAATTTGATTTTTTAGATATTAATGAATGCGATGAGAGAGATAATGCTTGCGGAGAAGGCAAAAAATGTGTTAATACCCGAGGGGGTTATTTATGCCAAAATAGTGAGGATATACCAGCATCAACTTCTAATCTCTCCTCAGGTAATTTATTTAAACTATATTGGTATATTGTATATAAAATTTCAAAGCTAGAGCTCAACAAATTTAAATCCACGTGACCAACAAATAATCAATAAAAAGTTGAAGTTTCAAATTAATAGTGCGTCTGATTCTACGTTAAACGTTTATATTTTCGAATAACTTTTGAAAAAACATTTAAAACGATCTCCCAATGTTAAATATTAATTTAGTATTTTGAAAATTTAAAAATACCTCTTGAAGCTAAAAGCTTCTAAAATTGTCCACTAGGAAGCGTTGTAATCGTAACCAAACCATTTGCTAAACCTATTTTTAAAATTTTTATATAATTATTCGTGATTTTCCTGATCCTGTGATTTCCTATTTTTCATATCATGATCTTCAATATTTAACAATAATATATAAAAAATTTCAAAGCTCCAACTCAACCGGAAATTACTTAAATTTTCATGACGAACAGACGGACAACTCGTTATTAGTATATATACATAGATTATTGATATCTTTTCAAGTGATTTGGTTGGTATAACAAATAAGGAGAGAGCAAACCGACATTTCATTTATTCAATAACAATAGGAAGGATGAAGAGAGTTTTAATTAATTCTTTCAAGTGTTGCTCATTAGATTTCTATCCAAAAATGAGCCACGAAAAAATATTTTATCTCATGATGTAATAAAAATAGCATTTCTGCTAAACAAAAAGATATAACACCTAAAGAAGAGCGAGCTAGCGTATTATATAAAATTAGATGCATTTGAAGCAATCATTTATAAAAATGCACTACTTTATACATTGACACTACAAAATGAAAAGCATCCCAAAGAATACGTAAGGAAATAAGAGAGAAAATACAGCGTAAGTCCGCCATGCTCTCGAAAAAAATCACATTTTCTATTTTAAAAACTTTGAAATATTATATATAGACGAAAATTCTTTTAAAAGAGAATTTGTAGAAATGTAGAAAAATATAATAGCGCTTGCAATTTTCAGGACCTTAACAGTTGCTACGAAAATTTAATATCTTTATTAAATATTTTATTCCACTGGTTGGAAAAAAAATGTTTTTATAATTTGTTTAATTATATATTTAATATAAATCTCTAAATAAATATGTAAGATTTATGACTGACCGTAATATCGTTCAAATATTCTAGGAGGATAGGGGAGTGTAGTGAAGGCGTCAGGTGATAAATAATAAACTCTTTCAGGCGATCGATTTTAAAAAGGAACAAATTCATGAACAACGCAAGGCTTGATGATGGTTTAAAATAGAACGAAATCGATCGCCAGAAAGAGTTTATTATTTATCACCTAACGCCTTCACTACACTTCCCTATCCTCCTATAAATAAATGTATAATTTTAGAAACACTTAATTAAATATTTAATCAGTCAGCAGAGCGATATTTGTTAGCAAATACGTACCAGATATATCCAAGGTATCCGTCTTGCAATTTTTGCGTGCTATACACTTGTACAGTTTTTATTTATAAAAATGTATGTATTTTCAATATACATCTTGCAATTCATCTCTTTATATGGAAATTCTAATCACGTACATTCTCAATGTATGATATTTATATAATTTTATAAAACTTCTAAAATGTATTTTTGTTATATGATTAAATTTTGGTCCTGAAGATTAGTGTGAGGCGCGCTCGAAACATCGGTAAAATTAATCAAACCTTTTTTGTTTTCTTGACTGACTTCCTTTATCCTGCCTTCGTTATCGCACATCACCATCATATTTACAATTATTCGCTTGTTTTTCAGAAGAGCCAGTAAATTTTCCTCCAAAGAAAAAATGTCCAGATGGATTTGAATTCGATGAGATTAGAAAAGTCTGTGACTGTAAGAATTATTTTTCTTTTCTTAACTAATTAAAAAAATTTTTTTTTAATGCGTTATTTTTTTTAGTGATCCCTAACGAAATGAATCCTTCTTTAAAAAAAAAATGTCCTCAAGGATATCAATATGATGAAATGAGAAAACTTTGTGACGGTAATTTATATGAGTTAAAAATATTTAAAAAAAATATATTTATTGTATTTATTTTTTTAGATATCGATGAGTGTAAATTAAAACTAGCAAACTGTTCAAAAAAAGAATTGTGCGTTAATACAGTGGGATCTTTTGTTTGTAATTCAGATAAAAAGAAATCAGGTCCATGTGAAGATGGATTCGAGTCAGATTCTTTTGGGAACTGTGTCGGTATGTTGACTTAAGCTCTTCTTTTTTTCCTTTTCATTAATCCCGTGCGAGAGAAGAAGCAGCGGGGGAGGCAAAAAGACTGGAGGGGGTAGAAAAAATGCCAGTCTTAGCTCGTATCTCCATTCACGTGCTCAGTAGGTGTGAGCCCCTGAGAGTATTAATGGATTTCAAAATTAAAAATGATAGAAAACTTTTTTTTAAATAAATAAATCCTTACAAACTTCACTATCTACATCAGAGCTATTTACCCCGAGGACAACATTAAAAAAATATATTTATTTAAACCCCCACCTTGAAATTTCTCAAGGTTTATATAGAGTAGATTAAAAAAAAAAAAAAGTTTAATGAATTACATATAGAAAGTGTATAGAATTTAGAAAAAAGAGGGTTAAAATGAAAATGTCTTTTTAAATTTCTAAATGAAGCGTTTTAATTAAAAATTGTATTTCATATATTTACATTTTAGTCTTTTTTAAAACGTGAACACTCAAAAACATTCGCAATTTTTGTATTCATTCAAATCCTTTGATGCCAGTATTCAATTCCATTTGGAAAATTATAATTTTTTTCTTTTTAATAGATATTGATGAATGCTTTCAATATAAGGATGATTGCAATAAGGCATCGACAGTGTGCGTGAACACAATCGGTTCATACAAATGCGCTCCTTCAGATGGCAAATCTCCTTGTCCCCCAGGATACAAAATTAACATAACAACTTCATTCTGTCAAGGTAAGTGAACTTGTGGTGACTTGCATGAACGTGTTCGCTTAACATGGTCCATGGTGCATTTTGTGTAATTAATCTAGTGCTTTACTCTTTACTAATACTTTTATAAAATAATATACAGAAGTTTTTTGCGATTAAGTGAAATTGGTGTATACTGTTAAAGTACTTTTTGTTGTTGATTTGTGTTTTATTAGTATATATAAGGGCCGTAGGTCATGTGACCCCCTTTTTTCTAGAAAATGAATAATAGGTTAACAAAAAAAAAAAAATTAAGAAATTATCCGATTAATTAAAAAAATTTTACATTGGGTTTCGGAGCTTTCTGACTGTATTAGATTTCTTTTCATTGTCTAATTTTACTTTATTATTAACTAGCAGCGCAGCCCGCCTTCGGTCTTCGCTCCATGCATCCCTGGCTTTTTGTGGAAAAATTTTTTGCTTATCTTTTTTTTCGCTTTTTATAATAAAAAGAATCTAAAAATCTGAAAAAAAAAAATCATAGCCTAAAACCATTTCCAAAAAATTATCTTCATATTGGAAAAAATTCCACGAAAATCTGTCTAGTAGTTTCGAAGTCTGCATTACAAACATACAGACAGACAGACAAACTTCGTTTTTTATATAATAGTATAGATTGTCAGAAGGTTTACGCCCCCCCCCCCAGGACACCCCTTGGATTTCTAGTTTTTGCCATTGGGATCTTTTTACATCTTTATCTGGGCTCTGTTTAAAGTCAGCGTGTAATTAATTTTAGTTACTTAAAAGAAAATCAATATTTATAAATTTAGGCTAATTAAATGTTTAGTTTAAGACCCCCTAAATGAGTTTTTCAAAAAATAAAACCTAGCCTAAAATCACCACCGGTAACTTATCAACATAGTGAAAAAAAGCCAATGGAAATCCGTCAAGTAGTTTCGGAGTCCATGCTTTACAAATAGAAAATGAAAAAAATTAAATCTCACAATTATAATACTATAATTAATAATATATATTAAATATTAATTTTTCAATTTTTGTATGAATAGAGATGTATATATTTTCTTTTTTTATATGTGTATTTAGTGTCGGAACCACAAAAGCCTGGGCCCACTCAGGGCTGGAGGGTTAACGCCTGCTGAAATGTTTAATGTTATTTTTCACTTATTTATACCCCAGGGGAGTCTAGTATTAAAATCTGTGTCTACGGGTGCTCAAATTACCACATCCCAAACGAAATTATACATTGCATCCCCTAAAAAGGGGGTTCTCTACTCTTTATCTGAATTAATCATAGCTTAAAACCACCCTCGAAAAATTTCCTTTACATTGGAAAAATTCGTCCCGTAGTTTCGAAGTCTACTATATGCGTTAGAAACAGACAAACAGACAGACTTTGTTTTTTATATATAAAAGTATAGGACACAGGTGGGGGACGTGTGGCCTCCCTAAAAGCTAGCTTTTGTATTAATTAATATTTAATTATATCAATAAAATTGATAAAACTATAATAATTTTACAAAAGTCGCATTTATTTATTTATTTGTTTATTTCCCCTTGTTGTGGCAGACAAAATCCCAAAATAGTATATCAACTTATGCGGCCTCCTTTATTGCCTAATTCAAATGTCGTCTCTAATGATAAAAAGGTTCCCCATCTATGGTATAGGTGATTGTTGAGTTTTGGGAGTATTCCTTTATCCCTTTGAAAAAATCGTAGCGATGATGATTGGAAAATATAAAATAAAATAAAAAAGGAAATTTTTTATTCACTGTTTTATGAGCTAGATATAATATTTCATAAATTCATATCATAGGAAATAATTTTTTCTTTTTAATTAAAAAATAAATATTTATTCAGAAATGAAAAAAAAGTAAAAAATTTTTTCTTTATCTCTATAATTTTATTAAAAAAAATTATTCTCCATGCCTGGATTTATGAAATATTATATATGGAAGACCCCATGAAACAATGACCCAAGAAGAATAAAAAATTCTTTAAAAACTCATATATAATATTAAATAAATAATTATTTCAGGCAGGGCAAGTGCAAGGATACCTCAAACATAATTTAGTCTATTATAAGCAAATATGAAATAAAAAAATGTCGACTTTTAATTAACAAACAATATTAAAATTGCAGTTTCATACGATCGCAACCTTTAGGCGGTTAGGACCGGGGGTTAAAATGAGTATAAAAGAGATCAGCCTGAAATATCACTCAAAAGCTCTTTCAGAATACTCATAAAATAAATTTTCTTAGACAACTTAGTGAATTTTATATTCAAAGAAAAAATTAAAATGGATTAAAATATAATCCCTTAAGAAGAAGTGTTTAAATTTTTTCTATTGAATTTTATATAGAATGATTATGGATAAAAAAAAAGTGAAAATTTCTGAGAAGGCAACAAAAAAAGAAAAATAAACCGAGTTTAATTATCCTGTCAAAAGGCAAACTTTTAGCTCGGGTGTTAGTTGGTTTGTCTAGTGAAAGGCGTTCACAGGAATATCCAACTCAATTTTTATTATTATTAGTGATGGAGATAAAAAAGTTCTGATTGCTCCAAACCTAAATGATTTTAACATCAAAAATATTTCTTCTTTCCTCTTTCATGTCACTAATACTAAAGACTCATTAGTATAAATGTTCTTCTATGGTGCTTCATTGTGTTTGGGAGCTTTTTAACCATTGTTTTTTGATCCATCCTCTCGAGTTAGTAAACCATCCATCATTTGATTTAAGAGGGCTTAAAGGGTTAAGCTATGGCATCCAGAATGGGTCTCGACCATGGTCAAGATGTTTTCTCAGATGTTGACGAGTGCTCGGAGGCGACAGATGGATGTATTCCTGATACGGAAATATGCCGAAATACCGTCGGGGGCTACGAATGCGACATTAATTGTCATACCGGATTCAAATATAACAGGGATCAACACATTTGTATAGGTGAGAGAATTTCTCGAGAAAAACACTTAAATACGTCCTTAAAATTCAAATGTCTTATAATTTCAAAACAACATCAAAACGATAAAAATATGAGGAGATATATATATATGACGTTTCTACCCGAGGCTGTTTTGTTTTCCAATAGCCCCTGCTCGCTGGGCTTGACGTGAAAATTCAAATTCAATTCTACTATAAACATTGTAAAATGATAGTTCATTCGCCCTATATTATTTAAATTAAAGTAAGTATTCGGAGAAAAGAGAAAACCAGCCTTTCTCAAATTCACTATACATCACTTTATTCGGCAAATATTTCGGCCAGCATGACGTCGGATATCCCCAGTAACACAACGTGGATCTTTTTCTCCGAGCCCTTACAATCTGCCCAGCTATATCTCACTTATAAATTAAAGTAAATTTAGTGTAATTGCCGACTGCTGTGTGCACTTGAGTAAAGGGAACATCGATGGTAAGGTAAACTGCGTACTAAGTTTTGAAAAACCGCCTGAATCCGCATTCGCATAGCGCGTGATTTTAATTTTAAGGACGTATTCATGTTCCCTCCACAACTTGTTTACCTTTTTTTTTTTCTCTAAATATGGGATCTCTTAGATATCGACGAGTGTGCCACCGGCCAACATAAATGTGGAGACAAGCCATGTGCTAATACTGTGGGTAGTTATCGTTGCCGAGGAGAACGAATATCGACATGTCGAGATGGTTTTCGGGTCTCCAAAACTAGTAGAGTTGCAAGATGTGTTGGTATGAAATTTTCTCAGTTTTTCACCATTTTCTTTTGTCACAATAATCCATTTGTATGAGTGTGCATTTCCTCAAGTCTAGGGTGATCATCGGGAGGAAATATTCTCCAATCAAACAACAAAAAAGTAAAAAATCCTTCTTTATATTTTTCCAATAAAAATATAGATAGATGATCAGATAAAACCTGAGAGGCAGTTTTAGGAAAGCGATGAGAGTAAAAAAAACCAATATCCTAATGAAAAATAATTTTTTTTAAATTTTTGCTCTGCTTCCTGCAGAGATAAACGTGAAGAGCTTTGTCAGATATGGCTATTTATTATGAATATCTCAGAAGGGGAGGGAAAGCCGGCCTGATTCTAGAGAAGAGAAACAAGCCTGCCATAGAGAGAACAAAATAAATGCCAGTTTTATAAAAGTATTTTGCCGATTTTTAGTCTTATTACTCAAGCTCTACCCTTCCCGTTTTAAGTAAATATCTCATGTAAAGGTCTTATTACACTTCAGAAAAATTTTCTTCAAAAGTGTATTAGCATTTTTTTTTTTTTAATTAATATTTCGCACGTTTAATTAACACTTTTTTCAGATATCGATGAGTGCACTGAAAAACTACACAATTGTTCCAGTTGTGGAGAAACATGTTTCAATATTGTTGGATCATTTTTTTGTAAACCGACTGAATGCGAACCAGGCACCAGCTTTAATTCAACTACTTGTGAGTGTGAAGGTAGAATTTATATTTAAATATTAAAACAATTTATTTTTAATTTTCTAATTTTTTACTAATAATTAAGAAATATGTATTTATTTTCAGGAATAAGTGCAAACGAGATAGAAGATGATGGCGAATCTATAACATGCCTTCAAGGTTATCAAGTTAACGTTATTACTAGGCAATGTGAAGGTATTAAATTTTTAATTTTTTTGAAATTTTAATTATAAAATATTATATATCTAAACAAATTAAATATTTATTATAGTCGGGATATATGATTAAAAAAAACACTTTCTACCCCGGGGATCGAATTAAGGTCCTTTAAATTGACGCTCCGATATTTTTTTCATGGATAGGCTGGTTCCGGGTTCGATCTCCGGGGATAACAAGAATTTCTTTTTCATGCAGTCATGTTATAATAAATAATTTTTACAATACAAGTGTTTATAGCTGTAGATTGATAACTGGATTGTAAAGATGCAATCAAGGAGATATTTTCACCAATTAAACCTACAAAATTTCCAAATGAGACGTTTAGACCCAATTTTATTTAGTTTGATAAAAGAAATGCTTTAAGGGCGATAGCTCTTTGAAAGTTTCAAAATAAGACAAAGACTTACTATGAGACTATTTTATCAACGACTAGACCAAATGACATTTGTTATGATAATATAATAATAATTCCCTATTAGAAGATGACTAAATAAAATTTGGTCGAAACTTCTCAATTGGAATTTTGTACGTTTAACCTTCTCGGCTGCATTCTCACACTCCAGTACTACTAAATAATTTTTTTATATATGGATTATATTTAATTTACAACTATATTCTAAAAACCAGAGAAGCTTTTCAGCCAAAATCGGCCAGTACTAATTTTTTTTCGATTTTCTCAAAAAAGGCTCAAATGATTGACTAAAATTTTTTTGTATTTTATGATAATTTTAATTTTTCTCCATGTCTTTTTCTTGTTGTTTAGATATCGATGAATGCTCAACTAAAAAACACAACTGTGCCAGTGATGACCAATGTATTAATTTAAATGGTGGATTCAAATGTTCAATTATTTGTGCTGAGGGTTTTAGACTTGATAATAAAGAGCATTGCGTTGATATTGACGAATGCGAAGAGGGTTTGGACAAGTGTAATAGAAAATTACAAAGGTATTTAACATTTATTGCACGATGTATTTTTTTAAATTAATAATTTACTATTAAATTTATAGATGTGTAAATACACTTTCTTCATATTTATGTAAAAACATAACACAGCGATGCGCTCCTGGTTTTAGGATGAATAATAACGGTGAATGCGAAGGTTAGATCATAAAAATTTTTAAGTTATAATAAATTTCAGTGAGATAAGGTAAAAAACAATTCTTATTATTCTTCTTTGTATAGATAATATAAATGCTTTTAATTCTCCTTCCAAATCTATCTAATATTTTAGCATCTTCTATAAGCTTTTAGAAGCATGTTTAAGCTTGAAAATATCTGTTTTGCAAGTTTCGGAATTTGTGTTATTTTTCTATTTTTTAGGTTGTTTTATTATTTATTTACCAAATACCAAATGGTTTATAATTAAGAGATAGCAAAACAAAGTTTTTTAGTTAAAATAATATTTGAACTGACGTTATAGATGTAATCATGAAATTAGTAATATAAATATATTATTATTTTATTTATTAAATTTATATTAACGAGGTCAAAGAAGTTAAAAGTCTAACTTTGAGTTCTGATAGTAACAAATTTTTTTATAAAGATGAGTTCAATAAATACTTATATTCGCGAAACTCCGACGATCAAAAAGATTACTCCCACTCCAGAATATTGGTAGTAAAATGATTCCCCTACTAGCGAACTGGATTATATATCTTCGCTCTTTACACCCAGAGGAGTAATTAGAGTCTATTTAATGAAATCTCACTATTGAGCATGTGGAGGGTTGGCAGTCCGCCGACCAATCATGGCGTAATGGTAACCAGCCTCGTAACAAGATCTTCAGAAAAACACTACGACTGCTCACTCCCGTTGTGAATACTGTCCGTGAGTGTTGTACAACACTGGCAGAGGTCCAGTCATCTCCGCTGAGAGCTCAGAATTGAAATTATTTTAAATGGAGTACAAAAATTCTGACGTCTATGGTCAGGAATGAAAATGGAGCATTAATACAAATTTTATTTTCTCTCTATTAATTCAAGCCAAAATAGAAAAGCAGGTATATGCAAAAACAACATGAAAATTAATTATTGGTCTCTCTGCGGGTGGGCAGGGCGGACGACTGCAGTGTTGCCAGTATTCGCAACAGTAGTGAAAATCTGGCAACAATTACTATAATGATCTGATTGGCCGACTATCAGCACTCCGATCCCCACTCCACAATCTCATATACTCGATACTGAGGTTTCATTAAATAGAGTATATTTCGAGTATTTTTTTTTTTCGAAGATTCTATTTCCCTTTTACTAGTATAAGTTTTCATTTGGCATATTTTTGCTTATTCACTTCATTATATTTCATTTTTTGCACCTCACTTTATCTAATTAGAAATTTCAAAATGCCACTGGAGTGAGATTTTTTTTGTTTTTAATATAAATTTTGTTGCGATTTCTTCTTTGAAGCGTCAGCTCAAAATATTTAAAGAAATAGATAAGTCAGGTTAGAAGAAAATTAATTTAAGGGTCAAGTTTTTAGAAAAGATATTGATATATATTCATTTATTAAATAGATATTGACGAATGCCTTGAGAAGAATATCTGCAATGAAAAGAGTGAAACGTGTGTCAATGTCGATGGAGCTTATCGTTGTGTCCCCAAAGACTCTGTTCCTGAAGGAAATGCTCAAACAACTCTGCCTCCTCTGATTCCTCCGTCCCCACCTCCTTTGGGTCCACGTCCTGATCAAGTCGGCAGAACACTTTCTCCCAGATGGCCCTATCTGCAATGTCCCCTTGGCTTCGCCGTCGATCCTGCAACTGGACACTGCGTTGGTATGCAGCCATATTTATTTCCACTCTCGTTATTCGCTGAAGATTCTTGATGAAAAACAAATTTTCTTTTCCTTGAAGAGTAATTATAAAATGAAGATGTATCAAGCGGATAAAAATTAACAAATTATCTATTATTGATTTGATACGGAAAAAAATTAATCTTCTCGGGAATCGAACTCAGAACCTTCGAATTTCCAGTCACATGGTTTACTTATCGAGCTAGCGATGAGCCCAGATTTTGAGGCTTTTTATGCATGGGTTCGCCGATAGCTTAAATGGTATATTATTGGACTGGAAATTCGAAGGCTCCGGGTTCGAATCCCTGGGCGAGTAATTTTTTTTCAGAATCAAGGCTATAGTAGATAATTTGTTTGAAAAGTAATTAAAATAATTATCAGATAAATGCTTTCATAAAATTTAATTTATTGGGACTTTTGTTTATTTAAAGAATTTATCAATCCAGAAATAAAAATTTATAAAGAAGATCATATTTTTAACGAATTTTATATGTACCGAAATTAGTTATAGGCTTATAATTTTGGAGCGGGGATGGACCCCAGCTAAGAAGGGCAATCTCCTCTCTCAGAAAGGTGTTTTTACTCGGTTTTGGGAAGGGGGGGATGATCGCCTCCCCTGCTCAATATACATTTTACGATCAATATTATAAATGAAATTAACAGATTTGTAATCTCTAAACAATCCCTAACAATTGATTGAATTTTTTTAAGATATAAATGAATGTCAAATGAACACACATACATGCCTAGCGTCACAAAGATGTGATAATTCTATTGGGTCATTTTATTGTACGAGATTAATGAGCTGCGGTACCGGATACACGTTAAATGTTGCAATAGGAACATGTGAAGGTATACACGTTGCAAAATTGATTTTCATGTATAATTATTATAAATGAGATAATTTTTGATTTTAGATGATGATGAATGTCAACATGGAACCGACAATTGCAGGAAATTAGGTCCTATTTGGACTTGTCGAAATACGCCAGGATCTTTTCGATGTGAACTTAAAAGATGCCCTCCACGCTATACTCTTTCTCCAGATGGGCAATGTCAACAGGCAGATTGTAAACCAGGTTTCTATATGAATAATAATGATTCTTGTGAAGGTAAAAATAAAATTCTTCTATTAAAAATTTACCAATGATTTTCAGTAAGTGATAGTTTGCTATTAAAATCTTCCTTTCTGATGTCTGTCCGTCCGTTCCTTGCAATAAACCATATTGAACATGTGATACATGTCCTCAGAAAATTTTTTTTCAATGTATATTTGAAAGAGAAAAGAGGTAAGGCAGCCACCAAACAATACTCTAATTTAAGTATATATACTAATAGAGAAGTGTCCGTCCGTTTGTCACGGAAATTTAAGTAATTTCCCTTTGAGGGCTTCGAAATTTTTTATATATTACTATATACTAAATATTGAAAAAAATATAAATCACAAAAAAGTTTTTGGAATAAACAGGAAAATTGGAAGAATAATTAAAATATATTTCAGCAGAAAAAATGTTTGAAAATAAAATCAGTTGCGATGATAAAAATACACGGTGTAATATTAAAAACAAAAACAAAAATATTTTGTCTCTAGTATAAATTAATACAATAATAAAAGTCTTGTATGTAATGACCAGAGAATAATTAGTAGTGTATTTTTATTGACTGGTTGCCTTACCTCTCTACTCTCCGTCAAAAACTCAACAGCTCTCCTTTTGTTTTAATATTCGGAATTTTTACTAATATTGTTGTTTTTGTTTTCATTTGATCTTTTTTTGACTTTGGGTGGGAAGCTCACCTCCTTGGATCTTCCATTGAATATGCTTTTGCAAAGTGTTTGCGAAAGTCGGTAATAAAAATTGCAATATTTCGAATAGCGTTTGATTTTTTTTTTTTTTTAAAAATTTATTTTCTAAAAATTTGATAACAGATGTGATAGTTTAAAATTTTACATTTTAGAACTTAAAAACCATAAATATAATTATATAATACTATTAATTATAATATAAAGTTTTTTTTTTTTAATAGAATGATATAATTTATATTAATAAATCATATAATAATAAAAATGTATAATTAACTAATTAATAAACAGGTAATAAAAATATATTTATATAATAGTAAAAAATAAAATTTTAAATAATATCATACCTACAAAATGAAATGAAATATCTATTGTTTTATCTTCTTAACTTCCTCTGCAGTAGAGTGGATTTTTACTTTCTCTTACCTATATATGAAATATATAGTGAGAAAGTATTGTGATTGCAAAAAAAATCGATGTCGAGATCCAAATGATCAACTCATTAATGGATTTTTCGACTCATTGCTCTGAAGCTTCTCTGGAGCAGCGGATCGCCAACCAGTAGTTCATGAGAAAATTTAGGTGGTGTGTAGAACTATTTTTAATGTATGAATATAGTTTTAAAATTTTAATCTATACACATAGGTGTAAAGCTCATTTTCGGTTTGTATAGTGTAAATGCGCAACTAATTATATCCTTTACTATGTGTAAGAGGGGAGTGTATTTAGTGGTCGGCGAGATTTCAAATTTTGAGTTATTGGTCCGTGAATTTCAAAATTGGTGACCGCCGCTCTAGAGCACACCAAGCATGCGCAGTTGTTAGAAATTAATAAATGAGCATGTGAAAAGCTCCAGAGCAATGAATTGAAAATTTCATAGTGAGTTAGACACGAACCAATTTATCCATCCTAAGGTAGTGTCCCCGTGAATTCAGATGAAATCCGGGGGAATCCTTCTGGACTACCATATATAGCAATAATAGAGATAATATAGTTAGTAACAATTGTTAATATTTTAAATATCCTAAGATAATGTAATGGTCAAAATCCACCAATAATGCCATACCCTCTTTAAAAATACCACACCCTCTATTTTCTTCAAAATTCCATTAAATATCTTTGTAATTTATTTCCGACCCCTTAGTGATAGATTATAAAATGTTCATTGTGACATGGAATCTAATTAGAGAAAAATTTCATAAGATAGGTCAAGACCATTTGAAATCTTTTTGACACGTAATTATAATTAAACTTTGAACTATTTATTGAAAAATATGTTGTTTTTATGAAAATTATTAATTCCTATTATTATCAAAAATAGATTATTACTTTAATGCCATGGTTATCTTTCAGATATTGATGAATGTCAAGGGCAACATTTTTGTCCATCAGATAGGAGATGTATAAACACGATTGGATCCTATCTTTGTGAAGAGAATAAATGTCCTACTGGCACTGTCTACAATGTATCCAGAAACAAATGTATCGGTAGGTCCGCTTTTTTTAGGCCAAGGCCTTTTCACCCGTCAACCCAAACCAATCTTGTTTTCTCTTTCAAACTTTGAATCATAACGATTACTCAAGACTAATTAATAATTATGACGAGTCCGATGCTGATTTGATAATCTTTTAATACATATTCATTCGAAAAGAATTTGTACTTTATATTTATAAATTAATAATAACTGGAGAAATACACCTCTCTTTCATATTAGACAGTATATTAATGGTAAGACAATTCAAATTCAATATTACTAACAAAGACAATCAAATATTACAAGATACTAGAGAGATGATGTAATCTTTATTTTTTCGTGACACTGTTATTATAGAGTATAATAATATTATCGAAAATTTATATAAATAACAAAATACGCACAATTATTAAAGATTTGGCTTTTCAAAAAGTAAAAGCAGGGCTGTGCCGAGAAAATTTGGCGACCTGAGACAGATGATACTTAAGATAAATGACCAACTTCTTTAAGGAGATTGTATATAATATGTATAATATATAGGCTAATGAGGCAACTCAAATTTTTTCCCAACCCTAATTACCACATCCCTTTTGTACAAAAAATAGTTGGTCACGTTACTTAAGACGATCTCCTTTATCAAGATCTTGAAAAAATGCTACATAATTAAAAGTTGAAGAAGGAAAGGAATTAGAAGATATTATTTGTTCTTTTTTATTATGCCCCTCTAGGCTGATATTTCTGCCTTGGTTAAGACCACCCTCAGAGCTCTAGGCTGTCGGTTTAGAATTAATATGGTAATTGAGTCCTAAGAGAATGGAGCAATCCCATTATTTTATTTACTACTATATTGTTTCAGTCATTTGTGCCAGGGATTGACACATTATGGTACTCTCGACAGTAACTTTAATGGGAATAATACTTGGGTGGGTTTTCGTTACATTCCGCAGGAGGAGGCATCAATGATAAATTTTTGCCCATTTGAACCTGAGTTGCCTGAAAATCAAGCTTAGTCGCTTTATCCCCTCGGCTAATCGCTTCCTCCTTAATTTTAATATATAAGAAAACAGAAAAAGATAATTTTTTAATATCTACAGTCAAACGATACAGAAGTCAATGATCAAAAATTTTTTTTTATTATTTTTTTGGAATTAGACATGCATGTTTATTTAAACCAATTAATATTCAATATAATTTCAATAAATTTTATCGCTTTGAACAGAAGCGATCCATTGACCCTTTCTTTCATCGTGAAGCGAGACTTCTAGCTCTGTGCCAAGGAAGAAGGATAACCAGCAAACTAAACACTAAAGTATTTATTAAATTATAAAAATAAAATTTGTGAAAATCGAAGCCAAACCGTCTTATAAAAAATCTTTGGGGCCAATAAAAGTCGCAATTCAATATTTTAATAATAAAAGAAATATTTCTAATTAAAATGTTAAAATAAGTGATGCCCTAAGGTAGGATTTAGATTTCAATTATTATTTTTTGTTTTTCAATAACGTAAATTTTTAAACAGATATAGATGAATGTCAATTGGGACTCCTGCAATGCGGTTCAAACCAAGAATGCGTAAATTTAATGGGAAGTGCAATTTGCCAATGTGTGTCAGGATTTAAATTTAATGAAAATAAACAATGCGAAGATATCGACGAATGCAATTTCCGAAGGGTAATTAAAATGCATAGTTATTTATGCAATTGTATTGTTATATATAGTATTTATTTTTAGAGTATATGTCCAATGTACACCGAATGTCACAACACCTTAGGATCTTATAATTGTCAATGCCAAAAAGGATTTGTTCAAGATTCCAGGACTTTTGCATGTAAAGGTAAAGTAATATTTTATAATTGAGCTCCTACTTTATGAATGAGTGAGGGGCTTTTTTCTTAACAGGAATTTTGATTTTATTTAAGATTAATTGATATTTATTTAATTGTTTGTAGATATCAATGAGTGTCTAGAAACTCCGAATGTCTGTGAACATAATTGCGTCAATGTTTGGGGAACCTACAGATGTATATGCAGACAAGGGTATACCCTCAATGACGACAATCGGTAAATGCCCCTTATTTAAAGAAAAATATATAAGTTTAACCAGTCACACAACCCGGTTCGTCCCCTGACCCCCAGGGTTTTTTATTTTTTGTAAAATGCTAGGCATTTTATGCTGTTTATATATTATCAAGTATATTTAAATAATATTTTTAGAAAAGCCCGGAAATTATAAAGGAAAAAAATGATAAATATTCTTGAAAGAGTTTTATTTTATATTTATTTGAGAATATAAAATATATATAGAATGAAAGCAGTGAGTGTCAGCAAAAAATATAAACTCGCAAAATGGTCTGTCTCTCTGTCTGTGTGTGTTGCATTAGATTCTTGACTTGGCCGATTTTTTAATCGTATCCTAGACATTCTCGACATCTCATTTTTAATATTGATTTGTTAAATAAATTTATATATGTATATAATATTGAGCAAAAATTATATAATCAAAAGAGAACAGATGGCAAATAATTTCCTTCTTATGGATAAAAAAGGGATATTTTAACAAATTATTAAAAAAAAAATTTTTTATTGCTTATTAAAAAATCGTAAAAAAAAAAAAACTTATTAAATATATACCATTATAAATAAAACGTTCCTAAAATTGGTAAAATATGCAGAGTAGACAATTTATTTCTTCGCAATATGGCCGTAAATATTAATTTCTAACCTGAGTTAATTATTAAGAGTGGAGAAAGTAAAATAGTATTCAATATTATTTACGGAGAAATTTTTCTCTATATAATTGCGTTTTAATTTGTTGGTATAAAGCGGACCACTCATGCGCAGTTGTTAAATCTCCTAAGAAATTAACAATTGCCTATGCATCAGGACTGGAGTCGAAAACGCTATAAGATATATAATCACATTTAAATAATACATTTCATCCGATTTTATTGTTAACTAAATGGGTGCAAAATAAAAAAAAAAATAGTCCGAAATTTATTTAGGCATCCAGAGGCTTTTCCATTGGCTGTTTTTGCCTACGAAATTTATTATTAAATTACTTCCTCTTTTATTTATTCATGAAAATATATTAAGAATGAAAAATTCCAAAGATAAAAGATAAACTATGATGGTTGTTCTTTTTTGATGGCTCTAGTAATTAATGAGTTAGAGATGGGAGTGCAGCCAGGTGAAAAATAAAAACATAATTTGTACTTGTGACGTTTAGTACGCCTATCACACACTTCTTTAGGGTTAACAAATTGTTAATTTTTCAAGAAGTGCGCGTTAGATGAACGTTGACTAAAAGAACAAATTTATTTTTATTCTTCTCCTGGCTGGACCCGTGAATCAATTCCCTAACTATGATGGTAATAACATTTAACTTAATGACTAACAAGTACACTAATGAAGCATGGAGCGAATGACAATGGGGCTTATCACACTAAGAGAGGCTTTAAATGTGAAAGCCCCATTGACTTCTTCTATGTAATTATAATTTGCTCCTTTCTTCACTTCAAGAATGAATGACCTCTAATAGAAAAGGTAAATATTAAAAGAAAAAAAGAGAAAGTAAGTCACTGATGAGGATAGTACATGCAACCCGCTCATCCCCTTCCTGAATGGAAAGTTTCAAGTTCTTATGAGTAACAAATTCCATCCTCCCCGGAAACAGCCTTTTTCTATTATCCTTCCTGTTTGAAATTATTTATTATTATTTACTTTTCAGTAGTCTTGAAGTGATGGGCTATGACCGTTCCTCTTAAGGTTTATAAACCATCAAGTTTCTAATTTTATTCTATTTTTGTATATAAATAAATGATTAATAAACATAAATAATATTTACTCGGAATTTGTCTTTGTAAATTTTGGAATTTGCTTCCTGTTTTCATAAAAGAAATTTCTGAACGAGTTAATTTTCCCAGAGACGTTCGGAATGTTTTTTATTTATTTTTTTTTTATATGAACATTTTTATTCCTAAATTCCATCATGAACTGTCATCCATATTTTTAAATAGATATTCTTATTTTATTTTTAACATTCTTTATCCAAAAGAAATTTTTTTTTGTAATTATTAGATTATTCATATTTCTATTGAAAATCTTATCCGATGATAAATAACTTAAATATAGATCTGTGAAATGAAATGTTTATAATCTGTTTGACCTTAGTCGTTGACCTTTCTAACCGGAAACCCCTTTTACAGGACCTGTTCGGATATCGACGAATGTAAATCCTTCAAGGAATTCACTCGTTGCGTGGGAAATTGCATCAATACCCCCGGAAGTTATAATTGTAGCTGTCCCCCCGGCTACAGGCTTGGATCTGACGGTGGCACTTGTCAAGGTTCCAAATAAATTTTATTAATCACCGACTTTATAAAGATATAAATATCCATTATACAAATTGATCTATCATTCAGAGTTTTCTCTAAATAATATGTACTCGATTATCCGGACTTCCGGATAACCAAATTCAAATTTTAAAAATTAGAAAAATTTTTAAAAAAGTATATAAAACATATATATGTACAGATTATATAAAAAATTATGAAGTCAAACTAGCCAGGTTTAAGGAAATCGCTTATCTCACGAAAAAAAAGCTGTGCTCATCTTAATCCGGATGACTAAAGTCCGGATAATCGAGTTTGTTATATGCCAATAGGAATCATTGCTTCCCCACGGAAATTTGTGAACATTTTAATTGCCTATTTAAATCATTAATAGTCAAAATTTACGAAATGATAGTTCTGATTAATTGTGTGAATAACGACTTCAAACATCATTAAATCTTTTAACCTGAGGCAAAAGAAAATTATACGATTGAGCTAATTCCACTGATTGATTGTTGTCTGAAATAAATTAAGAGAACACATTAAGTGTTTGAAAAATTTATGTGGCATTTGTTTTTCAGATATTGATGAATGTTTCGGTGACGTATGTCCTGGCCAAATTTGTTTGAACACCCGAGGCGGATATAAATGCAATAAAATAAACTGTCCGCCTTACTTTGTTAAAGATCCTATTCATAAAAAGTAAGTATAATTTTGTTTATAATTAACTAGTAAACCCACGCCACCCAACGACCGCATTATTACAAAATTTATTTAGTTTATTTTTAATTATTTTTCCTATATTAATTTAACAATTTGCTTCCATGTGAATATTTCGCACTATATAAACAAATATAAGCCTTGGTCCATTTGTTTCATTTCTAAATAATATTATCTGTATTTTTAACTAAAAGTTCTAAATGAAGAGTTAGATCATTAACCGTAGTTTTTTTTTTTTGTAAAAATCTGGCTACGTGGATGGTTACCATAGTTCTGATTGGTAGGCGGAGTGTCATCTCCTCACTCCTCCAATATAAAAGTTCATAATTGAGTATAATTTGAGACCCAATCAGTTAAACCAATCAAGTAATAGCATTATTAAAAAAAAAAATTATATAGAAATAAAAAAAGTAAAATTTGATCTTATTCTTATTTATCATATCAATCTCGGAGTTTTCACTATATTCTAGTTTTTTTTTTTGTTACTATTAAAAATATAGTGAAAGTAAGAAATACCTGCCCTACATTCCGCGGTCATCTTATTAGTAAATTATGAGTGCTGATGAGTCAATATATATTAATAATGCCTCTTCCTGAGGGTGAAAGCGGGCATCTTCTCAGTATGTTTAATTCCAAGAAAGTTATTTCCTATAACCACAACCTGCCAGTCGTGATAGTTATGAGAGAGAAGAGATGGGAGTAAATAGAGGGGTGGTCATCGCAGGACCTGACGATCGATAAAAGGCAGAAGATTTGCAAATGAAATGCTAGACTTCGCTCAGGTAAATCGAGGTCGCCATCCATATATTCGCTTGAATCCTGAGTATAGAAATTTATAAAATCTTGGGATTGGGAATTTTTTCATTGAACAAGACCATAATAAACAATTATATATTTCTAAAATTATCAATAACATTCTTCTTTAATTGGGTTTCATGAAAAATTCCATCTAGGAATCTAATTCAGCATTGACAAAAGAAAAGTATATTAGTGGGCATAAATTTGGCTCCTTTTTACTGGACGATAGGCAACCCAAATGCGCAGTTGTTAATTTTTATAAAGATGCATAGGTAATTCGCTTTAGATGAGTTCTGTAGCAATTCATCGAAAAAGCTATTAGTGCTGGGGATTTAGGTTGCCTACATTTCAGCAAACAAAAAAGAACGAATTTATGCACCCTGTGGTAGAATAGAAGCCGAAAGTTAACTTTTAGAGTAAATTGGAAAGTATACGATTTTATTAAATAATCAAGAGAGAATCAAGAATAAAAACCGATGAAATATATATTCACATATATAATTATTTAAATTGGAAGAATGGAAATAAATTTGATACCCTAGGCACCTAGCACCCTAGGGTTTTTGGCTTTCCGGCTCATTATTCTGTCGGAAATTCAAAAATAAATAAACTGTCTGACCATAATGTGCTTGTTCTGTAGGGCGTTGTTATTTAATTATTTTATAAAATCATAGACAGACGCTTCCCTTCTTACGAACCTTCGACTTACGATATTTCAGAGAAAAAATGTGTTGTAAGCCGGCGAAAAATAAAAAATTTTTTCTCAATTAAAAAAAATCCCTAAAAATTTATAAATCAAGTCTAAAAAGATAAAAAATTAAGGTGACCTAAAATCTCATTTTATAATGTCAACGGTAATAAAAATAGTTTTAGCATATATTTCATTCAAATGTATATGTTTTTTAACACCTAAGCAAAATGTAAAAAATAAAATTAGCAACTCATCTTGTAGTTGTGAGCAGAAATCATTAAAAATCTGGTGTGACACAACTTTCTCTTACCTAACGTAGGAAAGCTATCACACAAGATTTTATGCATCGAAAGCAACCGGTCTATTTCTTAAACTACTCCACGAAATCGATTAAATTGGCATTAAACAGCTACCAAGGGGTCAGACGCAAAAAATCTGGTGTGACAGCACATCACTCAGCTTTTCTTATTTCAGGTAAGAGAAAGTTGTGTGATGTGCGTGTATCACTCCAGTTTTTTATTTACTTCTCTTTGTTTATTATTTAGGAAAAACAAGTGTATCTTCGTTCTATTTATTAAATTCTCATTAAATTGATTTGATCCGGAAATTTGAATTATTTATCATCACAAAAAGTGCATTTCTATAAATTGAAACAATACAATTTGATTCTCTGAGTCATTTCTAACAATTTTGATCATTTTCGTCCTACGCCTAGTAAATGTTTTCTCCACGGTTCAAGGGTAGAGCAACCACGCCCCCGGTTCTTGTATTTTATTACATAATTTGAAATTTCTTTTATCTTAATTCCATTCAAGTGATTTAAAATATTCTTTGAAATAAAACATTCATTAGATACTCGACAGTATAAATGATTTTTATTTATAAATATAATAATTAATTAAAACAAGAATAAAGATAAAATATTAACAAAAGATTAAATCTTGATGAAATAAAAATAACTAATACTAGATTTTTATCAAACATTTTAATAATAAAAATTAGAGAAATATAAAATCTAAACTTTTCCATTCTCATTGTCGTAATTATATACCATGGATTGCAGAAATTAGTTCGGGTTCAGTCGTTGTAAGGTATGCAACCCAAATGACTACCTCACTAATGACTTTTTCGATTAATTTCTCTCGAGCTCGTCTAAAGCAAAATACAAATTCAGTAACAATTCTAAGAAAAAGTGAAATTTTATTATGTCTTTATTGCCTCGTATACGTAGTATAGGGAAAATATTGTAATTGTCCAAAAATTCGATCTCGAGATTTTGATTGTTTTTGACATTTTGATTCCGTTTTGACCCCGAGTGCGAAAATACCATTTCTGGAATTATGTTATTATGTTCATTAACATAACGATAATTCGAACACGACATAATATAAATTGATTACAAACTTGCATTACAGCAAAATCAGAGATCACTCTCAACTCTCGTCCTATTTGAAATTTTTTCTAAAAATAATAATAATTCAAATATAATTGCACTGAGACGAGTAAAATGTTGTATAGGTACATTTTATCAATATCAAAAACCACGGTTGAAATTTGCTCCACTTCCAATAAATAGAAGCTCTACTTTACTTAAAAATTTTTTTTAAAAATCGTGATAACTCAACTCTATATCTGAATTTGAGAAAGTCGAGGAGAGGCCACTCCCAATTTTTAATATAGAATTTCTTATATTAAAATTATTCTAATTCAAAGATCCTCTTTATGCTTCTTAATTAAAAGTCAAGCAAGATTTTTCTTAGAAGTATTTCTGAATACATGTTAATCTGCATTTTCAGTCCGTTCATAATAAGAAGGTATGGTGAATTTAATTAATTTAATTTATTTTTTAATTTTTTTATTCCTTATCAAAATATATACCCACTGGGGGTTAACGACCTTTAACGAATCATTAAAATATATATAAACATTATCAGACATTGAAATTCCTGATTTGGCCAGGCCAGAAATAAAAATTTTTATTAATAATTCTTGAAAAATTTTTAATTATTTTTTTTTCTCTAACAAATAATGATGAATGAGTCACGTAAATACTCGGAAATAGCTGTATGATAAAAAAAAACACCTAAGTAGACTTATAAAGTGCTTTATTTATTTCATCATACGTTATAAGAAACACTTTTCATAGGATATATGTGTTGTAAAGTCCTTGAGTACTGTTTTTTGTATTACTAACAAAAGATCAATGCTACTAATATAATCGAGTGAATTTGGTTTTTGACCTAGAACGTCTTACTTTACGAGTATTATCCGTCCTCTACTTATTTCAAGTCATATCTCGCAAGTTATTTATTTATTTATTTATTTTTTTTTTTTTTTGTAAAATAAAAAAAAATCTTGCGAGATGATATGATATGGAGAGCCAACCACATAATTATTATATTTTTGATATTAATAATAAATGAAGTTAATTTAAAATAATTAGACACCGGTCAAATTGCAGGCATTTGGTCTCATAAAAAATTAAATATTAATTTGCGCTATTAGTTTTGAGAAGTATCGAATCATCGAGCTCTATCCAAAATATTTTTTTTAAACAGACTGATAGAAATCTATCAAAGACACGCGACTTCGAACAAATTATGACCTCGACTTCCAGCGTATGTTTATTGGCTTGTTGATGTTCCAAATATTTCACGAATACCTGATAAATCTATTTATTATTATTTATATATAAAAAATAATTCTTTCTAAGTCTGAAAATGGCATTATAAAAAATCCTTACCGAAACGTCCTGAAAAAAATTTGTATTAGAGGCCATTCATCTGGCTGCATTTTCCAATAATAATTAGTCATATTTAAATTTAAAAAAATTGTCTCAGAAATTCTTTTAAAAAATTCTTTAAGAAAAAAAAATATTTTCCCAATATATATTTTATATATAAAGTAAAAAAAAGTAATCATATCCACCCAATTTTTTTTTAAAGGTATTATCAAAAAAAATAATACTAACTAAATATTAACTTTAAAAATTTTATAATTTTTTCTTAAACGAATTAATGAAAAAATTTCAGGCATTCGCCTTTCATAATTCAGGCATCCACGTTCTTTAGTGATTCATTTACGCCAGAGTTCAAATCATAAAATTTTTAAAATTAAAATCCCGAAATATTTGCAAATAGGTTCCTGATGGATAGGATTTTTTTCATGACTATCACCCAACATGAAGTGCAACAACTTCAAAAATAAATTTTTCAAAGGTTTATTATGGCTGGGAGATGATTTTAGTTGAGGTGAATAATAGGAGAAAAATGCAGCCAGGATGTTTTTCTTTCAATTTATTTTATAAAAAGCTGACGTTTCAGTCCTGATTAGGGCCATCCTCAGAACTGTTATATGCCGTTATTTAAGCACAATGCATTCATAACAATGATGTAATCGGCAGTCACAAAAATTTATTTCATAAATTTAGTAGAAAATTTTCTTTTAAGTTTGAATAAACAAGCTTAATAATTGCGTACTATCTACCATCAAGTGCAAATAAATCTGATAAATTTGAGAAAATTAACTAAAATCTGCATATATATAAAAGAAAAATCAGAAGTGTAAAAGAGAAAGAAAGTCTGGGGAATATTTATTTTATGAATGTTTTAAAAACCCCGGATGTACCGGGTAGGGGTATAGGTAGGTAGCTTGATGACCCTGACAAAGGCTAAAACCCGGAATCGCCTCTTACGATCCGGCTACTACTTCTAACTTTGTTTTTAAGGTCTTGTTTTCACACCGAGATTCTTTTATGCAAATGTCCCTCCTGAGATAATTTTTGATCGATTAATTAATATATAACCTTTATTACGTCCTTCAAAGAGTCAAAACCAAAACAATTACTTTTATTACTTGGTTTTTTTTTTTTTTTTTTTTGAACAAGACCTTTTAATTTCCGGCGACTTAATTATGTCTCTTATAGGAAAAAGGATTTTTTTCTAATTCCTCTTTTGAAAGAAAAGAGTTGTGCTTAGTTGTAATTATAATAGAAGAAATGATGCAGGATCAAAATCAGAGGTAAAATTTTTTCCAATATGTCAAAAATAAATTTTATGTGTGTGCCTGACCGAATTTAATGAAATATATACGATTTAGGAAGAGGAAATAATTATAACTGTACTGGAAAGAACAAACATTGTCCAAATCGTAACCTATTATGCGTATCATTATTTTGATATATAAAATCCCAAAATATCATGGAATGCATAAATTAATTAGTTTTTGCTTGCTCGAGGGTAAGCACTACAAATGACTAATTCGATAATGGTATTTTTGATTAAATGATCCAGAGCTCCTTTAGAGCTGATCATGAGTGCTCATTTGTTAATTTCTAGAGAGATTTAACATCTGGGCATGCCTGGTCTGTTCTAGAGGGAGCAATTAATCGAAATTGAAAAATTATTGAATTGGTTATTTGGGTTGCCTTCCCTCTAGCAAGCAAAAACTAAGTAATTTATGCAAATATTATTATGAAATTTTTGTTTACATGTTGGCCTACAAAATAAAAGTAGAGTTTTCAAATTATTTTGATGCGCCCGCGTTTATATCCTAAATCGCTGATTTGTGAATATAATTTTTTTTTTTTTTTTTGCAGAAATATAATTTCAGCATAATAAATTTATAAGTTATTTAAATTTATTTTCTTCAAAAAATAAAATTTTGTTCTTCCAATTCCATAAAAAAATTTAAATACAATTAAGAAAAATAATATATAGGCATTATAGAAAAAATTAATATAATAAAAATTTTGTAATGCTAAAAAGAGAAAGACTATTTATTTTTATTGAATATTTTTTGCTAATTAAAATAAAAGCGTGGTATGTTCATAGGAAATTAAAATGTCATATATAGGAAATTAAATAAAATATTCAATGAACACCATCACGCCTTTATTTTAATTAGCAAAAAATATTCAATAATTATTTGAAAAAAATAGTTTTCCCCTTTTTAGTACATTTCTAAATAAAAGTTTTATTCTCACGAATAAAAATGTCAAAAAAAAAAGAGAGCTCATCGCGCTTTTTATTCTTTTTTAAATTATATTTCGGGCGTGTAAAATTTAACTCATCGGAATCTGTTTTAAAAATTGATTACAAAATGTTGTTCAGAAAGTCAGACAGACAAAGTGGAATTAAAAAAAGCGTTTAAAAATTGTTTCGTAATATTTCTTAATTACTATAACCGCGTATAATTCAGAAAAGGCTCTTCCCTTTCTGTGGTTCTATATAAAATATATAATGAAAATATCTAAAAACTAGACTAGATGAATTGTCCATTGCATCACATAATCTAGTATACAATGAAATGGTGTTTTGGATTTTATACACTAATAAATTTTGTAATTTTTTCGTGTGTCTGTGGGCAGACTGATTCAGCTAATTAAAAATATTTGTGGTTTATTTTTGGGGTAGAGTGGGAGGTCTTTTAAGATCAAGAATTGCTTAAAAAATTCCTAAATTAGCCTGGAATTTTTTTATTTCATAGCCATAAATAAATTAGGTAAATAATTAATCATATATAAGATGAAGAGATTGTTTTCAGCTGTTAGTTTATATATATATAAGTCTTATATTTCCACCTGCGCTCTTTTTTCCTTTCGTTTATGGATGTCATATTAACTTAATTAACGTGAACTCGAGCTTAATTAATTCTGTTTTTTGCTCATTTCCATTCGTCAGCCTGTTAAGAAAGAGCCTTCTGGCTAGGCATGTTGATCTGGATTACTCTTACCAAATGCATAACATTTGTTGGCGGGGCAAGGTCGTCCTCGCCCGACCATATGGTCTTAGTATGGTCTCTTTCAGAGCAAGAGCAACCAGGATTCTCAATCTCCACTGGTTTTTTTTTTTAGCTGTTATTCTTTTATTTTGAAACATAATTATTTACAACAATATAGATCGTTATTTGATTATCTTCCTCGAACAAATGCCCTTTCTACCACCCTTGGGTCTTTTATACATTAGGATTCCTGTATTAAATTGAACTACTTTCTTATTGATCAAATGTTGAATTTATCAAATTGAAATTAAATAAAAAGCATTCAAAGGAGAAAAAAGAAACCTCGATGTTTCAAAATACCGGTACACTTAAGGTTTCAATAAAGTATGTGCTGCCATTCCAGATTTTTTGTGTCGACATATCTTTTCTTTATCTCAATACCCGAGAGGTAAATAGTGCACCATTCCGAATTTAGCCAGAGGACAATATATATAAATATAAATTAAATTGACAACTAAATCTTGTTTATTATCAATCATAAGATTTAGAAATATGTATATTTTGATACTATGAAAACCATTTCTCCTCTCTTTTCTAGAGATTTCTTGAAACATCCAATTGAAGGCCCTACATTATTTTGAGCTGGAAAATGATTAAAGCTTATCTAATTTATTAAAAATACATTCAATTTAATCAAAATCTTGAGAATTGTTTAGGATAGTGGATCCCAATCTGTGGTACTCGTACCGGTACGTGACAAATGAATAAATTAATAAGAAAAAATAAATAATATGTTTTTTTCAAAAAAAAATTTAACTACCGTTGCACAATCCTCATGCCTATAATTTATTGATACTTGATGCTAAAAAGGTTATGAATCATTAGTTTAGGAGAAATTCACAAAATTTAATTTAAAAAAAAAACAAGAGTAAAGTGGAACTAAAACAATTTTTCGGTGGATACTAATTATTACATTTCAAAGATAATCTAAAAAAAAATAATTGATGTCTGAATTTTAACCAAAATGGATTTTGTGAAAATCGAAAAAACTAAAAAAGTACAATAGTAAAATACTAATATTTTTTTAACTACTACTACTAATGTATATTGAAAACATTGTTGTCGCATGCATTAGTTTTGAAAATATTTTGTTCAAATACACAATCATTTGCGTAAGCTAGGGGACGTGTATTTTTGTTGAATTTTCAACATCGAACTTTTTAATATTTTCCCTGTGCCAGTAATTGCCAATCTTTTTGGCATCAAGTACCAGTAAATTTTAGGTATGAAGATTGCGATAGCTAAACATTCTTTGAAAAGAGAACTATATTTTATACATAATATGTTTTTTCTTATTATTTTATTCACTTGTCACGTGCCGGTAGCTTGGTACTGGTACCGATAAACCTACAGGTTGGGATCCGCTGCTCTATGCTATATATTATATTGAATATTTTTTTATTTTTAAATATTGGCGATTTATTAAGTCGACTAACATTTTAAAAGAGCCTATGGCGAAAAAATGAAATAGAAAGAAGTAGCGTGGTCAGGATTCTAATTAGTGTAATATATTCTGTTTCAGTCGCTGTAACCGATCACCGGCCTTCACTTGTCTGTATGGTGATTTGACATGTCGGGATATGCCAATGGGCTACTCCTTCAACTTTATGACATTCACATCGAACATTGTGATTCCCATCTCGCGACGTCTCGATTTATTCACAATGAAAGGACCTGTGATGAAAATTGCCACGGTACTTTTTGAAATGAAAATGGTGCGAGTGAAAGCATCGCCACATGTCACGCCATGTGACGAATCTTATTTCCGGATGTTTACAATGCAAAATCAAGCGATTATTGCGTTAGTCAAATCAATACAAGGTCCTCAAGAAATTGAGCTTCAAATTACAATGAAATTACACCATCATCGAGAAAGATTAGTCGGTACTCATGTCGCTAAGCTTATTATTTTCGTCTCTGAATATGGATTCTAAACCTTTAAATACGCCGTCAAGACTAAAGATGAAATGAACAAATTTTATTATAAAAATTATCAGTTATTTCCCTATTATAATAAGATTCATTTCTATTCTGGACATGTTATTTAACTGCTCATTTCAATAACCTTTAGAAATACATGTATTATGTATTTAAGTTTTTTTTTATTTTTATTTATATATATTCATTTAAATAAAAAAATGAATAATTGAACAATATTTGCCGAAAATATTAAAACGTAATAATAACACCATCAAGAGAGTGAAACTCAAAATTTTTGAAAACATAGGCTTAACTAGGAGGATCTGACCCTATGACCCCCCCTGACTCCCGACCTCTTCTCAGACATAGAGACATTATCTTCTAGCCTAAATGTCTTATATATCAACAAATATATAAATTACATTCATACTCTTCTGCCTGAAGAAGATCATGAGTGGTCAAAATGTTTATTATAAAAATAAATTAATAATTAAATCAAAAAATGTTTTGGGAGGTGTAACATAACGCTTGAATGCAATTAAATTTTTTATATCAAAAAATTTCAAAATTAACAAATAATTCTAAATTATTTTTATTATGTTAAAATAATGTCAAAAAATTAATAAAATAAAAAATACTGAATACTAATATGAACAGATTATGAAGATAATCATGATATATAGAATTTCAAATATCACACACAGCGGCGTAGCTAAGGATCAGTAGTGGTCGTACCACGTAAAAAATATTTCGAGCCCCTCCGCCCTTACATACCCCCTTTAAAAATATCATTTTTTTGTCTATCAAATTTTTTTCCTATTATTTTTACAAAGATTTTTTTTTTTAAATCAAGAAATAAAATAAATTCTAATTTTTCTTCATAGTTTCTCTGTTTCTCTTTCTCTTTCAATTTTTGCCATCGAATTCCAAGTTTATTTTTAATACTCTGTAGTAGAATGAAGGAGATGGTAACTTAGGCCAGATGCGCAAGTGCCGATCGAGTCATCTATATTAACCCTCCTGGTTTTACGAACACAATAGAAAGTAAACATTCATAGGAACAGATAGAATTTTGAGGAAAATAATATTTTTTTAAAATAATATCGAAATTAACTAAAATTTAAATATGATAATAAAAAATTTAAATATGATCCAACTTTCGTATTAAATAAATTATTATCCTTCTTGTAAAATTTTATAAGCGCTATAAAAGGAAATTTGGATAAAGTTTGCCCACTAAGTACGATTTTCGAATTCTTGTTTCGCCGTTATAAATAAATCAAAAAATTTTTATTATTTTGTAATGTTTGCTAATTGTAGTATTTTTTAAATCTTTTATGTCATTTTTATTGTTCAAAACAAAAAAAATATATTGTTTTTTTTTCTATTTTAATGTTTTTTTTTTATTTTGTAATGTTCTTCTACCATGGCCTGTATAAATTAGTTCGTTTTCCTTGCTGGAAGGTAGTTAAACCAAAGAGTAAGTATTTAATGAATATTTCGATTAATTGCTTCAGGGCACATCCTCAGATGTTAATTTCTACAGAGATTTAACAGATGTGTGGAGTTTTAGGTGATTTGAAAAATCGATTAATAGCTTGGTCATTTGTCACAAAAACGAATTTATTCACCCCATGGAATTTAGTTTTTCCTTTTAGAGAAAGCTCTTGCTTATTTTGTAGAAATTTGTTGCATAAAATAGAAAAATCTTTATCGGCTTTAACCTCTGAAAATTTATTAAACCATATTATTTTTTTTAAACGTTAATCAAAGATTTTTTTTTAATCTTCGGAATAATATTTTATTTTCTTCTTAGAAATTATTCTTAATATTTCATCAGATTTATTTTAAGTAGCTTTCAAAATTATTTATTTTTATAAATTTCATGTAACATTCAAATTAGGACAGTGGCTTTTACAGGTATACTAAATCATTCTAAATAATATAATCTCTTTGTTTTTTATTTATGTGATATTCTCAAATCTTGAAAAGCCCAGAAGTTTTTAAATATTTTTTTAAAATGAATTTGAAACAAGGTTTGGTGTAGTTATATTGTTGAGAACTCCCGTAATAAATAATTCGGTCTCGCCTAGAGGCTTAAAATGTTTAAATTTGTTTGGTTCCCCACAGTCGTCTTTGAATTTTATTGCAACAGAATCGGTATAAAAGATAAATATTGATTTTTTATATGCTAATAATATATAAAATTATTTTATATAATAATACTACGAATATCAATAAGTTTTCGAAGCCTATGATTCATCTTAAAAAAATAGATGGCACCCTACATAAAGAGCTTAGGATGAGTGCTAAAAATTTTTAGACAATAGCAAAATAAGAAATTACTGATTACGATAATAGCCTAGAAGCAAATATTATATAAATAAAAAATATCTCTCTTTCAAATAATTAGAATAAACTAGAACCCGTTGGCCGATTTTATTGAAAACTTTCGAGGTGCAAGCGACTAAGGTAACTAACTTCAATATAAAATTTCAATCTCCTACGTTTTTCCATTTTTGAGAAATCTTGTTCACACAGAGACAGACAGACATTTTTTCATACTTAGGGTACCTCGAAAAGTGTATTGCCGTTGAAATCTCGATATCCATTTTTTGGGGGATCGCAATTCGTTCTCACTATATATTATATATATATATATAGGTAAGGGAAAGTAAAAAATAATGCTTTTGAGGTTTTGAAGGGGGCCGGCAACTTCCTTTACCTCACCTAAATACACCTCTGTTTTCCAAAGTATTTTTATGGAATATAAATGCATGCAAATTAGCCATGTTTCAAAACCATAATAAAATCTTAAAATGATAAATATAAAATATAATGAATGACATTTAATTAAAATTAAAAAAAAATAATGTTATTTAAAAATTATATTACTGAATTTGAAAATAATTATTAAAAATGAATTAAAAAATAATTTTATTATTCTTACGAAATTCTATTCTAATTTAAGTGGGAAGAGTCTGATTTTACTTTTTCTTTTTTTTTAATTAAATTTTTTTTCAAGTCTTATTCGACATCAGAGGCCATTTAGACTCCGTTTTTATTTATTTATATTAATTAGTACCAAATATAATATTTTAAATTCAATTAAAGTCAAGATATTTATTTATACAAACAACATAACAAAAAAATAACAATAAAAATCAACATGATATGACTTGGGAGTTGTAGAGTTGTCATCTTATATTTCCAAAGGATATGGTTAGCGTTGAGTAAAAAGATGGGGAATGTGTTGCAACATTTTGCCTATTTTTATTTAAAAAATTGAATTCAAAGTGGGAACAATTTCTTACTCAATAAAATGGGTCATGTAAAATGGCCTTAAGAGAATCCATGGTGGGCCATCCTCAACCCTCTTCTATTTAGCTAAATTCTAAGAAAAATTATGAAATTTTGGAAGTTTAGAATTTTGTGGAAGATCTTCTAAAAGAAATTTTTATTCATGAGATTTGATCTCTGAGCAATGAATGGAATATCAGAAATGGGGGGCCAACCTAATCATATTATTTATAAAAAGAAATAAAACAGATGCTAGTATACTCTCCTTAAGAGGTCTATTAGGTGAAGAATCATTGAAAATCAAATTCTCACCTCCCACTCAGCTTGTTGTTCGTAATAATATCATCCAGAGAAATAGAATTAGAATTTTTTATTAAGAAAGAATTCTTCTGTCTTCTCTAGATTACCTAAATATCCATAGCATAACTTCCAAGCAAGTTCTTATGTAAAAACTATTCTACAAGTATGTACTTGTAGTATATCTAGGTATCGTCGCCTATTTTCCTTATTTTTAATTTTTACCAAATGTTTTTAATTTTAATTTTTTTTTTTATTCAATAAAAATTTTAATATTTGTGAGCAGATTAGATAAAAAAAAATTCGACTTTTAAAATAAGTTGCAAACAGATCTAAAAAATTCTAATTAAGAAAAATAATGACCGGAAATGAGACCATAAAAAAATAACTGAAAAATGGAATTTTATATATTTCAGTTTAATAAATAAAAATAAGCTAAATTTTTAAAGCTTATTTTGCACATATTCACAAATTTGATTGAAGTTGGCTGTTAAGAAATTATTAATAGTAGAACTTTCATTTTTATTAAAAACGGAGTATTACGCAAAATATTCTTTCATTGCTGTGAGTCCTACCTATCAATAACATATTTACTAATTTTTAACTTTTGTAATGACTATAAATCCACCCTCTAATTATTATATTAACTACTGATCTTATGTGTCAAAGTGATGACTCAAATACTAAAATAATTATGTATAGAAATTATTATGAAATTTTTAATTTATTTCGTACCCCCCTCTTATAAGGTGTTTTTTTAATTCTATATTTAATTAATATTAAGTAACTTAAATTTTTTAAATTTTGAAATAATTTTAAAATGATAATTTTATATACTATTGAATACTTTCATTGCAATATTTATTAATTAATTAAAATATGAGTTAAGAATCTCCCCCCCCCCCCCAGCGCTAAATTTTAAAATTTTACGTCCTTGAAGAGTGTGATATGTAACAATATAATAACAATAATAATAATAGATTAGTCATCGTTTATCCATTTTATTTCGTATGCAATTTTATAACTCGGCGCCTATGTTATTTCTATAGATTCTTTAAAAGCATCATAAAATTTTCAATTGATATTTAAGAAATCTAATGCAATCTAATTATAAATATATTTAAAAAAATATATATATATATAAATCTTTTAAAATAATGAAAATTTTGAAAAATATTTTTAAATAATTTTTATAATGCTTTTGAAGAAAAAATATTAAAAAGAGAGAAGACTCAGTTATAAATGCATGCACATGCACAACTTTGAGTGATATTATAAATCATAATTTAATTCACATTCGGAGATTTAAACTTGATCTATACTTTAAGCTAGTGTTTCCCAATCTTTTTTGGCCCTGTTCTGCCTAAGCATCTTTAAAATCCTGATGCTTCCCCTTCCCCCCTTATTTATAAAGTGAACTTCTATTTATATTGAGGAAACCTAAAAGGTCATTAACAACCTTCACTTCTAATAATTAATTCTCGTTTGGCCCCCCTTAAAAATCAAATTGTCTCTCAGTGGGGCATGCGTCCCACGTTGGGAACCACGGGTTTAAACAAAATGTAATCTCAATGAGAAAATACATTGGGCAAATCACCCAAGGGAAATCTACCTTTTGATTGAGATTACGGACCTTATTATAAAGGATTAAAAATTTTGTATCATAATTTATTTAAAACTTACATGAAACTAATCCACCGATGTCCAACGAATCGCTCGAAGATTTCTGAAAGAGAAGCCCTAACCTGAAACCACACCCTCCCCCCACCCATCCTAAACCTGAAATAATTTGGCATGTGTTTACCTATGAAGACTTGAAGTTCTCAAAGCAGGTAATCTTGATTAAAGGCCCTAGCTCTGTAAGATACAATCATACCCCACTTAACGCCGATGTTGAGTGCAAGTAATATTGACCGTTCTTTAGGGAATGTAACGAACATGGAGATAATCAAGTAACTTTTTTGTAATTTAATAATTGCAACTATGTATTAATAATAATTGCAAATAAAGTAATAATAATTATGAAAATTTAGAAATCAAAACAAGCTCGGTTATAACGAAAGAAAAAATGAGTAGCGTTAAGTGAGGTCTGACTGTAATGTAAGTTTATTTATTAATTAATTAAATTTTTTGTGAAACTAAATGAGAAAATAATTTGGAAAATTAATTTGATTGCAGAGTATAAAGAACAATTTAAATTTAAAAATTTTTAAAAGTCAAAAATATTATAAATAAGTGAAGAAATAAATATGACGTCAGGTTAAATAAAGTGCAAATTTCAAAGCGATCGATTTCGTTATTCGATTTAATATCATCAGACCTTACATTAGTGCGAAATATCTGCGTATAAATTCGGTTTAATCTTTTGTTATTCTAGACTTGAAACATGTTATATGGATAATAACAGTATCTCAAGCTAACGATTAAACCGAATTAGATACTTCTCACTAACGTAAGGCCTAATGATTAAATTAAATAAAGTAATCGATCGTATACAAATAAAGCAATATATTTAACCTGGCGTCAAAAGAGTAATTAAAAAAAAATTTCAAATAAAATAATCAAAAAATTGATCAATAACTGCATTTTCCGTGTGTATTTTTTGAGAATCTTTTAAACATTTTTTATGTAGAAAACTAATTTTTTATTCGTGTCTTTATTGAATAATATTTGGTAAATCGAAAACATGAGTGGCACACTCAGTGAGGGAGTGAGGGGCGCAGGCACCCCCAACCACTAATGATTAATGTAAATACTCAAGAGATTTTTAAAAAGAAAAAAAATGTATTCTTAAAATAAATTTTTATGATGAATTTTAATTAATTTAGATTGAAAATATTTGTATCCATTCATTTGGATGTTACTAATAATAAAAAAAATAACTGAGTCTTCTTTAAAGAAATTTTTGACTTACAAAGTAGCCTCGTGGTTCAATGGTGAGTGCATCTCAAAGCTCGAAGTTTCCGGAACTTTTGGAGAACGAAATTAGAAGAACCGGAGAGAAACCATTGGAAGAAAAGAGAGGAAGACGTCAATAAAAACTCAGGATGAAGAAGAACCTATAAAAAAAAATTAGAAATAAATTTATTAATGCTAGAAAATAATAATAAGGCGGAACAAGCCGCCCTATTGCAAAGCTGGAGAAGGATAGGGGAACAGAAGAAATGCCAGCTCGGGTAACTCGTGGTTACCATCCACGTACTCACCAGCCCCTGAGTGATATCAACTAAAGTGGGCTAATACTGATAAATGGTTTTTTTCAACGCACTAAGAAACTCTAAGGATCCAGTCACTTTTTTATTTTTTGAAGTCTTTTCGACATCTGAGACCATATAGACTTGAAACGATACACATTTATTTGAATTACTATACAAATTATCCAAGCATATTTATTTACATCAATTAGTAAAATAAATTTTCATTGGACTGCCTGGGATCCGAACCCACACCCCTTGGCTTTTAAGGTTATCTCTATTGACAATGTCAGTACCTTTAACGCAGACATGCTCACGCTAACAAGTGCCCGTTGTATTGATTTGAGTGGAGAAGAATTTAAAAAAATTGGATCTAAACTGTTCATTAAATTATTTTTTTTAGTCTTTATCTGCATCAGAGGCTATTTAGCCTCCGTTCCTATTTATTAATATTAAATGAAAGCCAAGATAATTTAAATAAATTTTTGTCACTCAGGACAGGGTTCATTAAATTATAATATATATAATAATAGTATGAATCTCCTGGCCTAAACTCAAAATTAAATACACTAAGACTTCTACGCTAATTAGCCAAAATAATTTCTGATTGTACTAAGAGAAATTCAATTAAATCTTATTACCATTCTCTAAAAAAGCCTAAGAGAGCTCTAAGCGGCTCGAGAACTGAGGTCTTAAGGCGTAAATATTGAAACTTTTCTTATCTAATATCCCTTTCCTTAGAGCAGGGGTTCCCAAACTACAACCTGTGAGCCGGATCCGGCCCGAGAGCTGCTTCCATAAAATCAGATCGCGATTATATATACTCTAATTTATCTTCGTTTTTGGGAATTTCTATGAATGAAATATATCAAATCAAAATAGAGGGCAAATTTATCTGATGAACAAGTCGCTTCTTGTAACTGGAGAAAATAATTTAAAACGAAGTAATTTGGTTTGTTGATCAAAAAAATGGGGCCTCCGTTCTATTTCATCTTTGTCAATCCGGCTCGCGGATAAAAAAGTGTGGAGACCACTGCTTTAGGGCCTAACAATAGAGACAGTCTTATTTTCTTAGAAATGAAGAAAAACTCGATTTATTTCGATTAAAAATTTAATTGAAAAAAAAAAAGAGAAAAAAAAACCTATTTTTTTTTAATGACCGTGTCTATCTGTTTTTGTTCGTGTCTTAGCCTTCATCAAAACACAGGCATTTGTTAGTGTGGAAATCCCAATTGTAGATTTCCCCTCTTTCTGGACCAGATGTTAAAAGTGATTGGCGACACTTAGTATTTTTTTTTTATATAAAAAGTACAGGGTGCATATTTTTCTTTATTGTGGTGTCTTCAAAAGATGTCTGAAGAGCTGATGAAGGTTAGAACACGAGCCGAAACAGATACATCATACAGGCAGCAACTTTTTCATTAAAAAAAAACCTTTGAATTAATATAAATTTTTATAAAACGAGAAGAGTAGATATTTGAGCAGAGTATCGAGTTGATATGAAATATAATTAATAAGAAACGAATATAAAAGCCGACACCATGATGGAATCTTTAACACTATTAATATTTTAATGACGAAGGTGTCAAGAGTTGTGCAAGCAGCAAAATGTAATAAAATTTATATATAATTCAACTAGACTATGATGATGACTCGCGGTGTCGTCAGGGACAATATTCAGTATATTATAAAATATACATTAAAGGAGGCAAAGATTATTTTGTTAACAAATGTTAACAACCTTGTCCTGGGTGACGTTTAGTCACCGAAACGTTGACAAAGAAATAAAAGATTTTTGGACCAAGTCTGGGTTGTTTTCATTTTCTTGTTTAATATCCTGATATAGGTCGAAAGTTTCCGACCGAAATGTCGTTGTTAATATTACCCAAATTTTAATCCTGCTCTAAAATTTATACGTTAGGTTTGTCTACCCCTGGCCCTGATTATACATAATGATTCGGAGTGGACGTACAATATAAATTCAACTAAGATGGGGAACAAGCCGGCCCATCGCAAGGCCTAACATTAGATGAAAGGAAGAGGAGTGGCAGAGACATAGCCAAATTTTAGCTCGGGTAAATTGTGCCCGCCTAGTTACTAAATTTGAGTAGCTAAATGAAATAATTAAGGAGGCGATTAGCAGAGGGAATAAAGCAGCTAAGCTTGAGTTGAAGGCAACTCGGGATAAAATCCACCTCATTCCTGGGGAAGGAAACGGAAACCCACTCCAGTATTATTACCATAAAAGTTTTTCTTTAGACTCTAACCACAACGTGTCTGTCCTTAACACCTTGAAGTGATGTGAGCCAAGAGAAAATAATATAACTATGAAATTGAAATTTATGTGGAATAAGCTCTAACATTTT